>VWZP01004824.1:316780-333716 GCA_013396995.1 Dicaeum eximium | reverse complement strand
AATATTTCCTGCAACAACTTCTTTAAATCTTGTGCTTCACTAGGGTCCTGGAAGAATCCAATAGCAGCCACTAGGGAAGGGAGCAGAGGAATACAGAGGAATGTATTCCTCTGTATATTCCTTCCTTGTGATGTTTGAGATTTTCAGCAGCCTTCAGGGATTCAGAGGTTTTATTTTAAATCAGGCTTTCTATTCATCTTTCAGCTAATTTCCCTAAATTCACAGGTAGCTCAAAGCTTCTGTAATAGCATAGCACTTGTAATTTTGCTGCTTATACCCACTTTATATCAAAATACATCACAATAGGCTCTGAAGAGTGTGCAGCAGAACTGAGCTGCAAAACAATCCCTCTGTTGTTGTACAAACGTATGGTAACTTTGAAAGATATGAAGTTTTAATAGGCATTAAATCTTTGTAAAATACCCAGTACAACTCTTGTGTATCTGCAATTAACAAGTAATTCAGCCATTCCACAGTCAAGCAAGCACAAATCCCCTTTATACCACACTGTACCATCTGTCTAATCTATCTGTGTCAAATATGGCTTGTTTGGCTCTGTCCTTCCACAGGCTATTCTGAGTAGATTAAATTAAAATTTCTGGTCAGGGGAATACTCTTCATGTTTCTAGCTCAGGTAGCAAACATATGTTTGGTGCTAATTTTTGTCATGTATTTGGTAAACAAGTGTGTGGTAGTCAGCACAAATATCTTTTTGTCATGGTTGACCAGAGGGATTTTGCAGCTCCAGCACCTTTCCATCAATTCCTGTGGAAGAGCTGAGGGAAGGGATCGTCCTTCAGCCACTTGCAGGTGGACAAGCACTGAAGAGGATCCTGTAGGTTCATCTATTGCCCAGAGGTTGTTTTCTGTTTATTCTCTGCTACTCTGGGAAGGCTCTGTTTGCCTGGAACTTGCATTAGGACGGTGGAATGTCAGAAAGGAATATTGAAAAGGACTTGGTTTTCTTTTTGCTCCGTTGTGCCAGTCTGTGTGAGTTGGAAGTACTGGAGGAGTGCAAGGAACAGCACTGCCGTGGGGCAAAAATAAACTCTGGGATTTGCAGGTAACCTTTTCTTTTGATGTTTTTCCAAAGCTGGTGCAGTGCCCTGTGTCCTTGTGGATTATAGAGCTTGCTGTGCTGGGACCTGCTGTTGGAGAGTGGGAAGATCCTTTTAGAGCAGAGCTCTGGAGCTGGGGGCTGTGGGCATGGCTTGGGTTGTGGTGACTTGCGTTTTACTCCTTCTGCACAGGGGATGCCTGGTTTTGGAGAATAGGGACATTTGCAGGGTCCAGAGAGCCCAGAGGGGCTCCAGGGCAGGTGGGGCGGCAGGAGGGATGCTTGCGGGGAGCGGGACTTGTGGGTCCCTGTGGTTCCCAGGTTCTGATGGAAAAAGCTCAACTCAGCTGCTCCTGCCATGCCTCTGAGTGTCTCCACACCGGGCTCTAGCGATGCCAGCCCACTCCTATGGCTTGGGAATGGGAGATTTCTCTCTGGGGCTGCTGTTAAAGCAGCACAGACACAGCCTGCATTCATCATTACCCTCTGGAGAGAACCAGAGAGCGGAGCTTTTCCTGAGATGCCTGTTTGGAACAAGAACAATCTAAAAATTTTTCTTTTTTCAATCACATTACCTCGCTCTGCTGCTCACCACCTCCCCTCAGCTGCACTCAGGTTTTTTTGTCTGCATCCTTCACTTGCATGTGCTTTACAGGGAGAGATCCCTCGTCTCCAGACAGCTGAGCCTGCTGTGCAGTGCCATGTGAAGGGAAAGCAAACTCCAGCCATTCAGGAATTAAAATGGCTGAGTTAGAGTGTGGTAAGTGTTAAGATGGAGTCAACCAAGCAGATCATTCTAGAAATTACAGGGGCTGATTTTGCTGTCCCTGGTGAAGTTATGAGGCTTCCCCTTGTGTGTTGTGTTGGCATTGATGGCATCACTAATAGAGATGTTTTATTTAAAATTCCACCTTCAGTGCTTCTGTGCAGCTGCATGTGGTGCAGGAATAGGAACCAATAGTGGGATCTTCTGGAAGAGAAAGGGCAAAGCCATGCTCCAAGGTCTGCTTTAACCTCTTGCTGCCAGTCCCTGGCTTTTCATGGAGAGTATAATAATTGAAAAGCTGGCATAGTGTAATCTTGAGGTTTAAATTAAAGCCTCTTACGGGTGCATCATGCATTTCCAAACACTCGCAGTAATATATTCTCTCTGAGAAACGCTCTGATCCAGACATTCTCTGGATTTACCATTTCAAATAAGGATGCTTTAATTACTGGTGACCTGATTTGAATATGGACTGGACTGATTTAATTTAAAATGTTAATTGTAGCTCATTGGATTCATTATGCTTTTGCTTTATTCCTGGAGCAGCCACAATCCTTGCCCAAATCTGTGTTTTGAGATCCTGTCTTATCCCAATTCCCATCATAAAGGGATGGGACTGACCTGATCCTTTCAGTTAGAAGTCCCATTGTGATTTTACATCTCATTCCTCACTTTCACCAGGGGTTCTGGAGTCTGGTGGGTGGGTGGAAGCCATGGAGAGGATGGTGGTCAGGGCTCCAGGAGACATCTGGTCCCATCCCAGGCATATGTGTGGTCTGGGAGCTGCAGTGGGGCTGCACTTTCCCCAAAGAACTGTTACGCTGCATTTTTGGTAAGGAGGAGGAGCTGAGCTTCCTACAGATCCATGGGAGCTACAAGGAGGAGATCACAGCTGGTCAGGGACAGCATCCAACCAACCACAAATAATTGTTCCAGCTTGAAATGCCAAGTGACAGTGAATGCCATTTGAAATAAGTGCTGGGGTGGATCTGCTCAAATCTGTTCCTGGTAGGGGTCAGAGAATTATGGAACTGGTCTCACTTCATTTAAAACCAATGTTGGTTTTGAAATCCTTGGAAAAAACCAAGTTTTCTGGTTGGTTTTAATTTTTCTGCTCCATGCTGTCATTTGGTGAGGCTTTGAAAGCTTGGAGATTTAGGTTTTACCTTGAAAGTGAAACAAGGCTCAGGATTTCCCACGGGAAGCAGAGCTTTTAGAGGCTGAAAAGGTGGCGGAGAGCTTTCTCCTCTGGAGGTTTGTCCTCGCCCAAGATGGCTGTCAGGAAGAACGTGTGGGAGAAAGGAAAAGCAGGAAGATCTGGACAGCTGCCAAACATTTAAAAGGGCTGTGTAGTAAACAGTCATTAGGTGGAAAATGATCAGGATTAGTGCTTTATAAATGACTCCAGGGCTGTTCTGGGTTTTGCTGGGTTGTATTTTTTTTTTTACTGTAACTCTGCAGGTGTAAATCTGAAATTTGTGAGAATCTGAGCTTTTAAAAAGTAAAAGCTAAAAAAGGTTCTACCACTTGTTTGCAAGCATTCCTTCATAACCATATCACCCCACTGTACTTATTCTCCCTAGGTAATGTTTTAATTCTTATTAAATTAAAGAATCATTTAGGTACATGAAATAAGATAACATTCGCATAAGACTCAATCTGTTCAGGATCCAAGCAAGCAATCATGGCAAGTGAAGGATGTCTCTTTCTTCCTGTATGGGAATTACTTTATATATTTCCATAACCCAAGATAATTCCACACCTTAGTCTTCTGTAATTCAGGAAAAGGTGGAGGCTTTGCATAGAAAGCCCTGAATGCAGGGAGTGTGACTGAAGAAACCAGAGAGAATGGGCAGTTGCTTTTTGTGGCAGATGTTGCCTTGATGACCATGACAGAACATGGTGTGAAATTGAGCTTTTCTCTACTTCTCTACTTGTCCTTTCCTCATGGTGCTTTTTGCCATCTGAATTCCCTTCAGGAAGGGGAGGTGGACACACCCAACCCCTGTGCTCTCTTCAATGTCTCTTTACCTACATTCAGGGTAGAGGCTGCAGTCATCTTCTATGAACTCATGTAAACAGGAATAGTAAAACATTTTGAAACTTTTTTAAAGCTACAAGTACAATTGTGACTGATAAGGTCAAGTTCAGAGCTGTGGGGAAAACCTAATCTCCGTAGATTTGTTTCCAACCCTCCAAATTTACCAGATTAACTGTTTTTCGGATGGGAACGGAGTGTCTAAATCTGTAATGAGGTCCTGACCTTTATAGGATCTGTGCTGTATAAGCACGTTATTGGGAAGGATGAAATATTTTTTCAGGAAGAATTTATCAGCATCTGTGACTTGTGGGAAAGGTGAAGGGCTATGTCAGGTTATCCAGTCAAATTGAGGTGTGCCTTGGGCAAGGAGGGAGGAAGCTTAGGTGCTCCTTGATGTGTGTCAGAGCAGAAACTCAGTGGTCCCACATGCTGGTTTGCAGAGGTACAACCTTTTCTGGGGATTTATCCTCCTTTGTAAATGCTTGGAAAAACGATTTCTGAGTGAAATGCACCTTGTTTTTCCATTTCATGCTGGTGGAAAGAAATCATTCCTGATGTAATTTGAAGTGGCAAAACCATTACAGGTCAGTTATGAAAAATGCCAGTGACTTACTTGTGTTTTCACTTTTGTGGTGTTTGCTGTCAGCTGCAGAGCTTTCTTTGCACATTTCAAATATTTTGCAGCATTAATTTAATGGACCAAGGTTCAGAAATCTGGATGGGAACTGAGATACTTTTGTAGGCAGCTTAAGCTGTGTGAGGTTTGGGCTCAGTGCACTGGGCAACCAGCAGTCCCCAGAAATGCTGAGCAGATATTGTTTGCCAGAAAATAGGCAAAAGGGTAAAGATTATCAGGTATTTTGGAATACTGAGAGACTTAATAATGGATTCTAACTGCTGAGGACTTGGCATGATGTGTGAGGTTTATTTTCTGGGCCATGAAGTAAGAATGAAATTCTCTGATTGCATTTGAAAGTTGCTGGGTAATGAAAATAACAGCCAAGATTGTATTTAAATATGAAATTAATATCAAGTGGCATTTATGGAACTCTGAGGAGAGATTTGTTACTGAGAGGAGACAAGTGGAGATCAAAAGTTATTGGTTTTTGAAAGAGGAATTCTGGAATATTCTTCCAGGATAGCACACATAGTTATCTTATTAAAAACTCCAAAAGAAAACAGGTGATAGAAACAATCTGTAAGATCCTGTCCAGGGGGGACAGCTCCATAAATCTTCAACATCTGTACCCAATTACTGAGCTTCTCGGGGCTTTTTTTTTTTCTGTAGTGCACATTTCTCACTATGAACTAATAGTACACTAATACTACACTAATAGTACACAATAATAAAGTGCTGGCTGTGTGCCAGCACAAACAGAGCTTTGGCTAACTTTCCAAGTGTTTGTGAAGGTAGAAAAGCAATGCAGCTGTTGGGCTGGAGCTGTGCCAGCTGAGGATCCATTTCCCAGACAAAAACCTCAGATCAGAATGAAACAAGGATCAGACATTTTACATATCACTGCCTTATACAGGTTCTTCCTCGGTGCTGCGACGGTGGGGTCTGTGGGCAGGTTTTGGTCTGGAGTGATCACATAGTTCACACTGTTCCAGGAGTTGGGTTGGAGCCCTTGGTGTGACAATGCTTGGTACAATTTCCCTGGGAAGTCAATGCAAAGGACCATAAAACTTTTGGACCCTCTGGATCCATTCCCCTTCCCGGGGTGCACAGGGCGGGTTCTCTGCAAGCCAGGCCGTGTTTAGGTGTGGCCAGAAGCTGTTTGGATCCAAGTGCCAATAACAATAGCTGGGTGCTTTGAAGGAGCCAATGTCATTGGTATTTGTATTTGCCTGCTTTACTTGGAGAATCCAGAACTGTGAATAATACACGCTTTGCTTTGGAGGATGGCACCTCCTGCTGTGGGCTCCTCTCAGTGGCCTCAGGGAATTGAGGAGCCCTTTTCCTGGCCCTGGCTCCTGGTATAGGCCTTCGGCTTGCTGTGCAGCCAAGATCCAAGCTGGACGGATCAGGGTTTATGTCCTGGCTGGATTTGCTGGACTCACTAGAAGTGACATCTTGGGGGTGGTGGACAAGACAACACTCCAAGGATTAGCAAACTGACATGGCAAACATGGAAAGAGTCATCACTCTATCATATATAAAATTATAAATAACTCTTACCTCACATGAATCAGCACACAAGGATGTGGACTAAAATATTTATTGTAAAAAAAAAAAAAAGACTCAACCATAGTGGAAACATCAAAGAACCAAAATAATGACCTGAGCTATTTAAGACATAGCTTTTTTGGATTTTTTCTTCCCATCTATCATCTTATTTCCCAGGGTTTTTACATTCTGGCCCATATGCTTTCTCTTCCCAGGATGCAAACTATTTGCTCACAAATGTTCTGAATAACAAATTGACTTAATTTAGATGGCATTAAGGCTCTTTAACCCATCTCAAAGGGCAGGGATGCACTGAGGACTTACAGGCATGCATTTAAATGAAGGAAATAATGAGATAGATTTTTTTTTTCCTTTCCTGACTATTTTATCTATGCATCAGATGAAAGTTGGAGGGGAAAGGTTTCTGTTAGTCTCCTCGGGAGTTGGCCAAAAATGTGAAGAATGTAGAAAGGAATTAACAGCTGGTGTCCATTTAAAACTTCCACGAGGGCAAATGCAGGCAGCCTGCCTAGTTTTACCTGTTGTGTTCCTCTGGTCAGTGCCCACTGACGTTTACCAGTTTGGATGTGGTGCTCTTGAATCCCCTGACAAGAAGTGGATGATGTGTGTTGTGTGTCCCCTGGGGAGGATGATGCAGATTTCCTGCTCTTTGGGAAGCAGTGGCTCAAGCTGTGCTTGGTCACTTGAACCAGGAATCTTGTTTGCCTGATAGAGTCGTGCCTTACACTATCTGATTCGGTGATTTACTTGTGTGACGTCTGACATTTCCCTCTTCCGGGGGACAGATACTTTTCCAGACTGCTTTCAGCCATGTTTCTGGTTTAGCCTAGCCGAAGATGTGCATGCTCATTGCTGCTGCTGCAGGCTGTGCTGATTTGCAGAATAATTCTCAGCACCTCTGTTTTCAAGTGGGTGTTGAGTATCAAATTGCTCCGTTTCTCAGTTCACTTTCCAACCAGCTGTAATCCAGAGAAATGCTGGCATTCCCTCATCCACAGTCAAGTACTGTCTTCATCTCCCCAAAGCAAAAGTTTTCCCATTCTGATGGTTATTCTGGGTTTATTTTCATTCAAGACTGTACAGTTAAATCCATATAGTACCTATAACATATTCCAGTGCAAGAGACAAAGCTTTGCACGATCCTGGCTCTGGCTTGGACTCCACCATCTGAAGGAGGTGCTTTTTCTGGAGCAGGTTTGATGTGCCTCCTCTGGGACCACCACACTGTCCAAATCCGAGTTCTTTTAAAAATTCTTCTTTACTAGGCCAGCTCTTTGTCCAGATCTCAGGAGCTGATTGAGCATCTCTGGCTATAGCAGAGCTTGCTCAGCGAGGGAGGTCTTGGGAATCCCTGGTACCTGGAGCCAGTACCTGTGTGGGAGCAGGTGGATCATCTTGGAATTGCTGTGGAGTAATTAGGGCTGTCTTGTGTCTCCTCTTAATGAGAATCTCTGCGTGTCTGGACTTGGCGCTGCTCCTTCCTAGTTTGATGCTGGGGCTGCTGAAACCAGCTGTTGCTTCAGCTCTGTTGCCTTATGGAGGGTGTCAGCAAATCCTTCCCCATTCCTGCCTCCAGAATTTGGTTTTTGTTGTTTGCTTGTTTGTTTGTTTGTTTGCTGATTCCGAACCTTCCGAACCAGCTGTTGCTTCGGCTCTGTTGCCTTATGGAGGGTGTCAGCAAATCCTTCCCCATTCCTGCCTCCAGAATTTGGTTTTTGTTGTTTGCTTGTTTGTTTGTTTGTTTGCTGATTCCGAACCTTCCGAACCAGCTGTTGCTTCAGCTCTGTTGCCTTATGGAGGGTGTCAGCAAATCCTTCCCCATTCCTGCCTCCAGAATTTGGTTTTTGTTGTTTGCTTGTTTGTTTGTTTGTTTGCTGATTCCGAACCTGCGTAGCAGGTTATTTACTCCAGGCTGGCCCTTTAAATTGGCTTCCCTGCTCTGCCTGCCTGGCTGTGAAGTATTGCTAATAAACAGAGTCCAGAACAAAAGCCTCCACAACAAAACATCCTTGTCTCCCTGGGTGCGGTTTCCCACCACTGCTCTGCAGTTTGGGGGCAGAGCCAAAGCAGCTCAGTCTCTTTTTTCCTCCCTGGAAGTTGTCACCAGGCAGCCGCCCCCTACAGCAGCTCTGAGCAGAGAAGAGGTGCCTATGCACAGCTTGTCCTCAATTTCTCCTCCTTGGCTGGAAGCGATGGAACCTTTCCCTGCCTTTACATAAAACTCTCCAAAACGGAGGAGGTTTGCCTAGCCGTAGATCAGGGTAGCTTGACATTACTCCCTGGTTTTGTGCCCTCTCCCTCAGGGACACTCCAGGATTGCCAAGCCATGAGTGTGCTCAGCCTCCCACGGCTGCATCTTGTTCTGGCTGTGCCTCGGCTCAGCACTACAGCATGACCCAGGTGGGTGTCGCAGCCTCCTCCCTGTGGGAAGGAAACAGGAGCTCACAGGAATGCCGGAAAGGGAAGATGGGCAGAGGCTGTGGCTCACTCCCACTCATCCATAGGTTGAATGCCCGTTGATTGGGCTGGGACCTTTCAGAAGGGTGGGTGTGGAAGTGGAGAGGGAAAATATAAGGGCAGTGGAGACAGCAGTTGGCTGGCTGGTAAACCAGACCTGTTTACTTGGCAGCCCTCCTCCTCTAAGGAGGTCAAAGCTATCACATCTCGGCTCCAGAGATGGACCGCAGGAGCAAGAATGTGCTCTGGATGGAAGTGTGTCAGTGCCTGGAGTCAGCTCTGTATCAAGGGCAGGCTCAGGGGTGCCCTCCTTCTAAAAGTAATCCATGTAAAGCAATCCTAAAAGGCCATCGTTTCTGTGTGAGACTCCCTTCACTAGGAGTGGGAAGTGGGGCAGAAACTCCAGTCCCAGAGCCATGGCACAGCACCTCCAGTCTCTCTCCTACCCCCAGACACTTGGCTGTAGCTCTCTTCATTTGAATTAATACAACAGATGTAAATTGATATGGATAAATTGTGTGGTCACACAGAGGCAATCGCAGCATTTCTTGAATGACCCAGTGATGTCTGAGTTGTCCATTGTTTCCTGAGGAAAGTTTCCTTGTAGGTTGCAAACTAAGGTGCTGTCTCCATGATGCTCCTCAGCCGGGTGCCACCTGGCACTGCCAGTTTGCTGCCCAAGTAAACAGTGATGTCACTGAGAGTATTCAGGTTGCCTGGGACTTTCTGCCAAGTGATGGTCATGGCCAGGGTTGAGATATGAAGCTTTTCCTGCACTAACAGCAGTGCCCTCATCCAAAGGTGAGACAACTGTCTGGTGGGCCGGAGGTAGCAGGAGTGTCTCCACTTTCAGTCCTTCCCTGATGTACAGCAGGTTCTCAAAGATCAGAGCTCTGTTTCTTATAAGCTGGGTCATGAGAGAGTGGAGACCAAAAAACTGGGAACTCCTTTCCAAGGGCACCTGGTTTTTATTGGAACTCTGCTCTGTGTGAGCACTTGAAAAATACTAAAGGCTTTTTTGTTTTTTTCTGCTGAAGAAAAAGGTAAATACCACTTTAGACAATTGCCCTGTATTTTCACATTCTTTTGGTGAAGGTCAGCCCACAGATAACTTCTAGAACAGGGTGATACTAAATATTGTCTTTTAAATGCTCAGTGGCTGTGGAAGGAATTTTTTGGATAGTTTCTTTGAAAATGTGTTGATAAGTAGTGAAATACATCAGTTTTCCTTCCTGCCAGACAAGTTGTCCCTGGTGTCCTCCATCCACCAGTACTTCTTAGAGGTGTCTGGAAAGTGAATCTTTGCCTTGCTTCATGGTCAGGATGGTGAAGGGTTAAATGGAGAGGTTTCTAACAACTTTACAAGGTGGTTTGGTGAAACAAGGTCCTGGTCTCCTCTGTGGTAGCTGTGAAACGGCTGAGTCGTGCTAAAGCTGAGGGGTGGATCAGAGATCTTAAGTGAGAGCCTACGTGAGGAAAGTCTTTCCTGTAGCTCCACAAGGGACTCAGCTGACTGGGAGCCTTTTTGATTCCAGCTCCAGTTCATTTCCTCTTGTGGATTTCATTTGGGTTCAACCCAGAGCACCCTTTGTAGTGTATACAGACAATACATTGTTAATCCTACTCAGATTTTTAATCACTTTATATTAATTTACCATCATCAGAAGGTTTTTGCTATAACATTTTTTATTTATCAAAGAGTTCACGTAATTCTATAGTAAAAATTTCCTGTCTAAGAATTTATAGTAAAATAAGTGTATGGGATGTAAGGGCTGAAGGGCTCTTGGCCTGCTGGCAGTCATATTCCCCAGAAAAAGGAGTGGCATGCCAGCTGCTGACCCCACAGATCAGAGCACACAGGTGCACCGGCTGCATTGGCTGTCTTGTAAAGCCCTCACAACATTCAGGATGCTATTCCAGTCGTGAGCAGAACATAATCCCTGGTTTGCTGCTCATTCCTTACTTTTCAAAGTGACCAGCTGCATTTGCACCAGAACAAGTCTGCAAAGTCTGAAGAGCAGATTCAATTAAAACTCACGAACTCTTTAATTTTCCTCCATGGGAACACCCTCCCTTGGCATAGGCTTTGGAAAACACCTTCTGGATGGGTTGCCCTACTCAAAAATGCAGCTCTTTCTGAAAATGGGTGGGAAATCTAATAATTGGAATGTAGAAGTTATAAATAATGCAAGAATGGAGGTGGAGAGAGAAACTCCTGTGCTTAGCTGGTCCCCCAAGTTTTTTCCAGCTAAGCCATATGCATGGCAGGACATTCCCAGATATCCTAATAATTTCAGGGTCTGACTTTCACTGACACAGAGAAGACTAAGAGGATGATGAAAGTGTTTTTTAAAAGCAAATGACCAAGAGCTCCATGAATTTAAATCTATGGGAATTTCTTTACTGTCTTACTTAGAAGCAGAAAATAGGATGGTGGGTTTGCAAAATGCCTAGCTGATGGTTCATAAGATTTTCTGGGTCCTGAGTTACATTTCTTTCGGCTGTGTTGGATACAAAGGTGGTTTGTGAGTTGGAGTGAAGCTGTATTTAATTCATGGGTCTCATTGCAGCAGCCATGGACTATCGCATGAGGTACTTATTGGAGTTGAACCAAGCTCTTGCTGCTTTAATGCTACCTTGCCCAGAAGTGCTTGTTTAAGGAAAATCACAAATACATGATGAAAGAGGTCAAGTACTCTGTGTTTTGCTTAAAAACTAAATAAGGAGTTTAGATCTTTGAGCATTCTTTGAGCTGGGGCCAGTATGTGGAGCTTTATTCTCACAGCCCTCATAGGTGATCATGCTCTGTGTGTAACTCCAGGCCCTTCTGGATCCCTGTAGACTTTCCCTTTCAGTAGGGATACAGGAATGCTACTCCCTAGGAACTGCTGAGGGCTGAGACAGAGCCCTCCTCTCAGCAGCTTGGCAAAATGTGTTTTACACTCTTCAAGTGATGAGGGGAAAAGGAAAGGCAATACCAGAAGGAATTTGGTGCCTTCTCCACCCTGAAGTGCTGTGTGTTATAGGTTCAGTTCTGCTTCATCTTTGTACTCCTCTTTATTAACTTCTTTCCAAAACCAGCCACTTTCTACCTAAAATGTCCAGCTTTTTCTGGTTTAGTCTGTTCATAGTTTATATGTAGTTGGTGGTGGGGCATGGCCTTCTTTAGAGGATGGTTCAGAGGTAATATCTATTCTAGGATGTTCCACAGGGAAATACAGAGGCCTAGAGAATCTCACCCCACAGCTCACTCCTTTTATGTGTCTGACCTTGGATGAAATCCATATGAAGTCTCCTTCTCCCCTCTTGGTGTTTTAAGGAGGTTCTTCAAATACTGTTGGCACATCTTGGGATGTATCCTCAGCAGGATGGAGCTACCTCAGATTACAGATGGCAAATTTGGACTACATATATCAATTGAATTATTTTGGAATCTCCAGGATAAAATGCTAGAGTCCAAATCTTCTGGGTGATGTATGAAAAACTGGGTGAAACTTCATTGCTCCAAGTGTAGAGGGAATCAGACCAGAAGGTTTAAATGGTCCGTGCTGGAACTGAAAGAGAAATAGAGATTGAAATAGAGATTTGTGTTTTTAAATAACCTATTTTCACTAATTTTGAGTTTCTCTGTGCCCTTGGTGCCCTTGGCTGTGCTTGGTTGTTGGAATCCTTGTCCCGTGTGGGGCATGTGGTACTGAGTGTGCATTGGTCACCTCTGCTGGCAGCACTGGGGCTTCAGTTCAGTGAGGCTGTGTCTGTTTCCAGGGAGCAGCACAAACACTTTCTGAAGTTGTTTCAGTGCTTATTTAATTATGTACCCATCTCCCAGCTAGAGCATGATTTCCTGGGGACCTCAGAAGGAAAACAAGAGCCTGGAATCCACTCTTAACTGCCTGGTCTTTGGGGTGATGGGGTGTCTGAGATATGGGAAGCAGACCTCCCTCATGAAGGATGGGCTGCCTGATTTTAGTGACCTTCACATGCTTTTCTAGTCTGTATTTGGAATAAAGAGGCTTCAGTCTTGCCTTACTTGTGCATTCCTGAAGTGCCCCACACACTGATTGTGGCATTTGTTAGCACAGCTAAGGTAGGGTAGCCCCCTTTGCTGTGACCTTTCAGGGTGCTTTGGGCTATTGGGCTCCACGTCCTGGAGCATGGACAGCCAGAGGAGTCAGCACCACAAAGTGGATTGTCTTGGGAAGCAAAGACAAAGACATGGAGCACTCTTGGGCTGGAAAATGCAGAAACAATATGGTTCGGTTTGTTGAAGGAAAGATGGGATTGGGAGAGGGGGAGAGGGTATATTGGAGGTCAAGGGAGTTACAGCCTTGCTGAGTTACTCCCTTTATTATTTTGGGATTGGTTCAGCAGCTGAAACAACAAGACAGAACATAAGTGAGTGTGCTCCCCTCTCTGCCCTGTCAGGACAGGGGAACTCCTGTCCCTCGAAATGTGCTCCAGTTCAGCAACACATGGGCTGAGCAGGGAGAGAGCCTGGAAACACCTCCTTGGGCTTCAGGCTGAGAAATGGCTGGAATTGGGACATGCATTTTCCAGTCTTTCGAAGCTTTATGCTCAGGACTTGATTTTCTCAATCCAAGGGTTCTGTACAACTCTTGAGTTTCTACACAGTGTTTTGTAAATACTTGCAGAGTTTGACCTGTGGGGATGTTTGATGTGTATGTTCATTTGGCATACAGCCCTGAGCCTCTCCCAGGGTGCCCCTATTGACTCTGACCAGGCCACTTTCCTCTGTGCGGAAGCTTAGGGTGAGAATCTCACCCTGTTGGTGTGACAAGATGTGGGTGGACCCTAAGAGTTCAGAGGAACTTCCATTCTCCAGTTTAAATATTCGCTTAAAATTACATTTTAAAAATTAGTAAATGTCTGTTATGCTGCTGCTAGGAGGGAGCTGAATGTTGCTCAGAATAAATGCGAAGTTTGGTTACATTATCTAAATTTTCCTCCTTTTAGTAATAATTATTGCTCTAAGGTGAAGAGCTGGACTGGTGAGATGGTCCGAGGCATCAGTAGGGGAGAATGACTGACTGGGAAGGAGAGTTATCCTGCAAAGAGGGTAACGGAATTGCTTTCTGTGCTCGTCCAGCCTTGGTTTCAGAGGGCTACCAGAAAGGAGCCAGTGTGTACTTCTGGTTTCTTGGAGGTACGTATCTGATCTGTAGGATCAGGACACCATTCTCTTTATCACAGTGATTGTGTCTGTGCTTGTCACCAGACCCATGTGGTCTGGTGACCTAGAGATGGGAGTGTCTGTGTCCCCTTTTCAATCCTGTCACACAATCAGTGGGAGTTAGAGATGAATTTACAATTTATCTTCCTATGCCAGGAAAGCTGCAATAGGTTGGGCTATTGTTAGTGTTAGCCAGGGAACAGTATTTACATATGCCATGAGACCATTTTGGGATTGCTGTTCAAACTATATTTTGTTCAATCACAGCAACATAAAAACCTCTTGACAATCCTTAGTTAGAGTAACATGAATCTAACTACAGCTTAGCATGTTTCCTGGAAGAATAGTAACTCTTGAAAAAACAATGTGCTTTAAAGATGAATGTGCTTTTTGCTTTAAAGATGAATGTAACTATTAGGAAGTAATTCCAGATGTGTGGTTATGGCAGAATTTCAGGGATTATAGTCATAGCTGTTTAGTGAATTACATGATTGCATTTAGGAGTAGCCAATGAATTTTTAAAAAATTCATTCATTCTTCAGATGGGCTGGAAAAAAAAAGTTTGTTTTCTATTATCTGAGAAGCAAACAGAGCAGAATCTGCTCTATTTATGAAAGTAAACACAAAAGGTCTGACCCCTGGATGTGGCCTTTGAAAACTGTCTGAGAAAGTGCTCTTCCTGGTAGCTGATTTTTTTCTTCAAGCCATTTCTTCTTTTTGAAGAC
Organism: Dicaeum eximium; assembly: GCA_013396995.1. NCBI lineage: Eukaryota > Metazoa > Chordata > Aves > Passeriformes > Dicaeidae > Dicaeum > Dicaeum eximium. The sequence continues at coordinate 319,291 of VWZP01004824.1, read as the reverse complement.
AATGCCAAACCTGCCCCCAGCCCTCAGATTATGCAATAGGTTTTAAGGAATGCTTTGAAATGAAATGGTTTGATCTCTTTTGTGTCGTGAGGTCGTCTAGCATGGTACCCACAGCAGAAGGCAACAAAGTTATATTTTATCAATGAGGAAGACGTTTGGGAATTTACAGATTTTTCTTGACCCATCGTGGTGGGCCTGCGGATTCAGGGCCTGGAGCAGTTCCATGCTATTTATTAGTTCACTCTTGTGCCTGCTTATCTCTAGAATTGCCTGCTAACATCTCCAAGCCAGGTCTAGCACTGGCAGATGGGTTTAAGAGGGCGTGGATTAACTGAGAAACCCCAGTGCCTGTGTTCTCTGGTTTTAAGCGCTATATGACATCCCTAGAGTGAGTGAATTGTGAATAGTAAAGGAACTGTGACCTGCCATTTCTGAAATGCCTTCTTCCCAGTGTGTTTATCCAGTCCTGAGAGTGTGTTGGCTTGCAGGATGCTGTTTGGGATGTTGGCAGCTGAAATTCTTGTTACCTCTGCCTCTGCAGAAAACATCATTCCTTTATTAGAGGGGTATCTCATCTTAAAGCCAGGCCAGGATGTTTAAGTGACAAAAGTTGTTCCTGCTGGAAAATGGGCTTCCTTCTGTCCCTGTGCTCCATGGTGATCTCTCTGTGGATGTTGGTGGGTGCTTCATGCAGAGGCTTATCTACATCTGTAAATACATGTGTGCTACGTCTGTGTGTGCTACACACACACACACAGAGGGTTTTCAGCATGGTTTTTCAAGTGCAGGGCTGATTTCACAGGTGGATTACATTCAAGGTCATTAACAGTGAACTTGGCTACATTAAGGGCTCCAGGAAAATTCCAAACCATTTTCCCCTGTGCAGTTGCTGGTGTTGTTCATGTCAGATCAGGACACCCTTAACGTAGACACAAGATGTGCTGCTGTAGCTAGTCCCAGCTGCAGGGCCTCCATCTCTGCTGTCAGGAGCCTGCAGATTTCTGCCAGGGCTTGTGTTTATCTTCCCTCCCTGTTCCCAGAGGCACCAGTGGGTTGTGCTGGATCAGAGCTGCAGCAGGACTCAAGAAAAGCTGTTTTCCAGCAGGGGCTGAAGGTGGAGGCTGCACTCTCTGTATCTGGATCTGTCTCTGGAATCAGGATTCCGTTGTGTTCTCCTCACCCCGCTTTGCTGCAAGATGCTTATTTTTATCCCTGCAGTGTTTTCCTGCTCTCCTGTCCCTGTGGTGGGGAGCTGCATCCCAGAAAAGGGAGCCTGATGTCAGGGAGTGAGGCACTGCTTTTATTAGAATCAGAACAAGCACGGAGGTTTTCTAGTCCTATAGGTGTGGGATAACTTGCCATTTCATGCTCAGTTTAGCTTTATCTGGGATAGATTTTGCTTGTGCAATGCTCAGGGTAGGAGAAGTGATAAAGCACAAGTTAGAGTTGAATTTATTTTGGATCAAGTTGTATGTGTGTCTAAACAACAGTGACACAGAAATAAATTAAATCCCATGGCTTGTTCCATCTATATTAAATTACATGTCACTGCATCCCGATTTTGGGGTCACTGATTTTTATGGTTGGAGCTGCAGCTTTTCCAGTGACACATGTTCTCTTCCTTGAGCACTGGCGAATATAGAAAAGATGGAAAATGGTGCTGTTGACCAGCCTGTTCCCACTCGTTGTTTATACCCCGGCTGCTCCATGGATTTAATTGGAATTAACCCTGATTTCAGCCTGTGTACAGGGATCAATGGAGGTTTTTGTCTAGGCCTGATGCGCAGTGAGGATCAGCTGGTGAGTGCTGTGCAGAAACGCTACGAGTGTGATTTAATCCCTCTCCTCGTTTTTGCTCCATGCTTTTGTTTGTTCCTAGCGGCAGGATCCGGCCTGAGCGGCTGATCAATCTCCCTCTCCTGCGGGATGTGCCGCCGGAGCATCGTCCCCACGACCTTCCCCAAAGCCAGTTCTCCTCGCGTTCCCTCGCTCTGTTCGCAGCTTCCCATGACTAAACCGATTCCTTCCCACCTTTCGTGAAGGTTGAACACTCGCACCCAGCCTTCGCTAACAGCTCCTTATGTAACAGCCGCCCCAGCGCGGCTCTGTTCCAGTTTCTGCGCCAGACACCGGGATTTGTCCGCGCGGAAACACGGGACGGATCTGCCGTGGGGTGGGGACGGAGGCCGACCAGCCGGCTCTGATATCCCGGGCCCGGACGGGGAATTAACGCTGCTGGTGAGCCACGCCGTCTGTCGCCGGCGAGGTGGATTTATGTCGCGACATGCGGGCGCCGGGAGGGGCCGGGCCGGCAGGTGGCGCCAGCGCCGCGGGCGGGGAGGGAGGTGAGGGGCGGCTCCGGCCCCGCCGTGAGGGCGGGCTCGGCTCCGTGGGAAGGGCGGGCTCGGCCTCACCCTGCGCTCCGGGCTGTCAGGTTGTGTGGCAGCTCTTTTTTGTATGTTTGTTTTGGGTTTTTTGGGGTTTTTTTGTTTGTTTGGTTTGGTTTTTTTT
>VWZP01004824.1:162246-316749 GCA_013396995.1 Dicaeum eximium | reverse complement strand
TTTTTTTTTTTTTTTTTTTTTAAGTAAGAAAGTGAGATAAAAGAGCGAAAAGACAAGAGAGGTCCCGGGCAGGGCGCCGTGATGGGAGCGCGCGTCCCTCCCAGGTAAAAGGGCGGCCCCCTGGCTCCCCCTTGCCCCTGTATTTAACTGCATTTCTGGTAATCATTGCGTTTTGTAAAGGAAAACTGAACTGTGTGTTTCTGAGGGGTACCCTGTGCTCCTCAGGGTCTTTCTGAGCACTGACGGGTGAAGGGGATGCTCAGTGCTGTTGCCACTCGGCTCACAGCTGTGTATAACCTCCCTCCTCCTCCTCCTCCTCCTCCTCCAGAGGTGTCTGCCTCTTTTATATCTAGTACTGATAAATACATGGAATTCCTAATCAGAAAACAGAACAAATATGCAAACAGCACCCTGAAAGAGGAGAACCTCACCCCAAGGGTTGTGTTTGTGGGTGCCATGTTGTTCCTGTGGAGAGTTCAAAGTAATGCATAATTTAGTTGGTTTTATCTGGATTAGTTAATAAATAAATTGCCAGGACCAGTCACAAAGTCAGTATTTGCATGTGGAGACAGAAATATTTCTTCAGACACATGTTAAAAGGCTTTTGCTTGTTAAATGCTTATGTGGCTTTTTGAGAATTTTTTTTTCCATCAGTATTTGCATCATTTTGTAAAGGTATGGAGGTTGTCTTTGTGCTTGAGGTTTTTCTTAGCTGAGTTATCCACAGCTCCATATGCTTTAGCAAACACTCACAGATCTCTAAAGCCGATGATCTACTTTTGAAAATGATAATTGTGGAAGTGTTTTGCTGCACTATTTCATCCCTGTTCTGCTTTGTGGAGCTGAACATGACAATTCTGGATGTGTGTATGCAGCAAAGCTTCTGGCTTTGGTAAAGCACTTAATTTTTTGAGAATATTTGTTCTCTGAAGGGGTAGTTGGTGTCTCCTGTTCTTGAGCTTGTCTTCAAGTAAAAGTCACTGATTTTTGAAACCAAAACTCCTGAACTTGACCTTTACGACTTTTTCCAATGTATGTGTACCATCTAAATGAGTATTTTTTTGTGTTTTTCTTTGACAGAGGGTTTTAGGAAGAATCTGATGGTGAGGAGAGGCTGAGGAGAAGACTCAGAATGACGACAACGGTAGCAACAGATTACGACAACATTGAAATCCAACAGCAGTACAGCGATGTCAACAACCGCTGGGATGTCGATGACTGGGACAATGAGAACAGTTCTGCTCGGCTGTTTGAGCGCTCGCGCATCAAGGCCCTGGCTGGTAAGCACTGACCTTGGATTTGGAGAAAAACAAAAAGATGGGTAACAAAGCTCTCCTTCAAAATACCTCCATCTGGAAGTGTGCAAAACATCTCACTAGTCCTGGAAAGCAGGAATGTGGTAGGTGGAGGTAGTTGTCATGTAGTAATGAATGATGGGACTATACATTCTTTCTTGAATACTTGCTGTCTTCTGCTGAATTCCACTGTCATCAGCAGAGAAATTAAACTGGATTGGATCTTTTCTTATTTGAAATGAGATTATGTTTGATTATTGCATATTAAAGGCTATACATTAACCATATTTTTTTATAGAGCAAAGAGATTATGTCATGTCCTTTCAGCTCTGAGTCACTGCCCTGCAAAGCAATTTTTATGCATTCGGTAAATGATTTCCTGACTTTTATGGTAGCATGCCCACATTTCTGACCTCTGAACAAAATGCCTTGGCAGTGTGGGACAGACATAGAAAACAGCTCAAAACTATGCGGAGCATTCTACTGGTGAAATCTGAGCTCCAGGGATGGTTTTAAACCTGACACTCCATAAGGTGTTGAGACAGGTTTATTAAATCAGCTGCACTGAGACAAAGGTATCACCTGTTCCATTTGTGATTCCAATGGGGCTGAGTCCAGAGTGCAGCTTTCTGCTCTCCACTCTGGCTGCGGGGATGCATTGGATGCCGAACACCTTTACGTGTCAGGCACAAGCCAGGATCAGGTGTGGAGTTCGGCAACAGGGAAATTAAGTAGTTCATGCAGGTGGGCAGAGAGCAGATCACATAACTCTTCCTGGGGATAGTAATGTTATTGACCTAATGGAACTGCTCACAGAGAGGGGATGGGTGTTAAATTTTGCTGCTTTTAATTACAGCAGTTCCCATCACAGTGTACATTTGGAATGATAGGGAGAATGCCTTCCCTGGGCAGGGGTGTGCTGAGTGGGGTCAGAAAGAGGTTTCTGGTACCTATAAGGATAGACAAAATTAATCTCAGCTTGGGTTGCTTTATTTTAATAGTTTACTCTTGTCTGAGGAAGAAACTGTGTTTTACTCCTGCCACATTAGCGGTTGTAGGTTGTATCCTGTTCCTTGGGTGGGAAATGCTTTTAGTACAAAGTTCATGAGCCATGTTTGGGTCCCAGATCTCACCTTACTGCAGCAGCTTATTCCACTTACTTTTATAGCAAGCAGAGCTCCCCACCTGAGTAATGAATAATAAACATGAAACTCTTATTTCAAGGAGAAGTAATGTAAGGAAAGTACTTGAATTATTTAGCTAGCCTAAAACACATACCCATGTCAAAGCAAATAATTTTGCTGAAGATTCGATTCAGATATTTAAACATTTTCCCCACAGTATGGTATATTTATTTTTCTTCTGAATAAGCATTACTCATAGTTGTTTGAATTTGATACATTTCCATACCTGTAATTCTCTGTGGTTGGTGCTGAGGATGCTGTGTGCTGCCAAAATTTGGCTTAGCCTCCTGCATTGCTGCAGCACTGCTTGAAAGCTTAATCATGGTGCAGGGATAGAGGAGTGATGAGAGGTTTGTATTTAAAATCCAAGGTTATGGTTAAAGGCTGAGCTGTGGTACTCCTGGCACTGCTCAGCATATGTTTTCAGATATGCTGTCTGGTGGGTAATCTTCCCTTGCATCTCCCCAGAAAGACCTGGCAGGTTTTTAACAGCTGCAGCCTGGAGCTGGGCTGGCAATAATCTCTGCCACTGACCTCTTTCAGTGGAGACAAGCCCTTTCTGGAAAGGTGTTCTCTGATTCAGCTGCGTGTCACAGGACTGGGTGAAAGGTCACAATGACCACTGCCTGAAAGCTTAGTGCACACACAGTCGGCTGGGGGATGTCAGGATGTCCTTCTGGGCTCTGCAACCCCTGCATTTGACTGGCTGTCGCACCATCACTTTCCTCTGAGTGAACTTCACCGCTCTCTGAAGCAGTTGCATGCCACCTTTGGGGTCTGGATTTACTGAACAACACTCCAGCTTGACTTGAGTTAGTGCTGGCTCTTTGTGGGCATGAGCACCTCCCCACATTTTCAAGACTGGGCATCTTCTGACAATAACGTTTCTCTCTCAAGAGGTCATGGATGGGTTGTATCTCAAGACTACCTGTGACTGTTCCCTTGCAGTATGTTAGTAACAAGATAAAACAAAAGACTACTAATGTCTTGCAGTCTGTGAAATGCTCATGCATGATTATCCCCTTGTCCTAATATGAAAGGTTTCAAATGAACACACCAGGCACTGGTTCCTTAAATTTCATCACCAAGATGCAAGCTGCTGTATTCCAAAGTAGAACAGCTGTGGGCATGTTACACTGCCTGACTAATGGCTCTGTATTCTCTGTGGGTGCAGGCATCTTCTTTGCATACTCTTCCACAAGCTGTGAAGTGCCTCTTTGGTGGAGCTTCCATCTCATGTTCATTGTACTTTACGTGATTGAAGTGAAACTTACTTCCTTTGAGGTAAAGTAAGGTAAAGAGTGGGGAAATAAGAAGTGAGGTTTGTAGCCAGAGTCTGATACTCCACTGTAGGAAGAATCCTGATGGCCCCACATTCCATCAGGATATTGAAATATTTTAACAGCAGAGGCAGGAGGTAGCGATCACAATAATCTGTGATTGGAACAATGTCCTGAAGGAAAGCTCAGGTAAAGCAAGTATGTTATAATAGTAGTAGAAAACCAGTGTTGTTAGTACAGCAGCTGGTAAGTGGTGTTATTAAAGTGGTCTGTGTACCATGAAAACCAGAATGCAAAGGGTTGTTTTGGTTTAAAACCAAGAAATCATCTGGGAACTCAACTTTCAATCAGAATCCAGATTTGGAGGGATATGCAACCAGATTGGTTGCCATTCATGTTGAGCTAATTCACTCTGCAACTGATATGAGAAGAAGGTAACTGATCCCTTCTTTGCCAGATAAGGTATCCCACTGTAAGAAATCATCTTTCACCCGTCCTTGTTCTCCGTGCTTCTTTGGAAGGTCTTGCTGGAAGACCAGGTAATTCTATCTGCTCTGCGACAGCCAAGAAGATATAATGTTTGTGCAAGATTCTTCATTCACAAATCCTTGAGGGTTCGATTTCATCTGTCTAGGACCATTAGCTGACAGGATTTGTTGTGCAGCTCCTTGCTGAATGAAGTTCTTGCAAAAATCTTAAGAAACAGTTCAGTTGTTCAGCAGAATTTTTCACACTCAGCCTTTGGGCTGTGAGGTTCAGGTGTGCCACGCTTGCCAGCTCAGGTGCTGTTTTCAGGTAGCGTGAGAGTTGTCACCTCCAAAACTTTCCATTTGTTCAGTTAGCTAATTCAATATTAAACTTGGCTACAGTTACTCGCTTTTCTGCTCATTTGTATTTTGCCCTTTTATTCTGTGGGTTCATCCAAGTGACCAGAAGGTCTGTGACTCAGCTCTCTGGCCCATGAATTAAAACCAGTTTCAAAGTTTATGAAATGAGAGGAGTTTCCTAGTGTGGGTAGAAGTGCATTCCTTTTCCAGCTTCACCCAAGTGGCCATGTGTAGGTCGGGGCACTCAATGGTGTTGCACAACGTGGTGTTCATGAGCCTTACAGGGCAAGCCAGGAGGCTGCATTTGTGGTGCTGTTTTCCTTAGTTGCCCAAAATAGGCTTGTCATTCATGCCAGTAACTTAAATTTTCCCAGCAGCAAGAGGGGAAAAAGCATTGAAATTGTTCCTGAAGTTATACTATGAAAAAGTTTTCTTTTTAATATAGTGGAATAACCATTTCATAAGGTTAAAAAAAATTAGAGGAAACTTCCAGTGGGAAAGTATTGGGTACCTTATGTGGAGCTAATTAGTCCCTTGTGGCCCTGATATTTGAGCCATTCCCCCCACAGCTGCAGTGGAAAAATGTCAGCAGAACAACTCCACAAAAAAGTGAAAAGGAAGGTTCTGCTTCTAGTACTCTCCAGGTATCACACACTTGCCTGGCCCTGCTGTCGAGCATATCTCTCATAGCAAAATTTGTTTCTGTTTTCAGAATTTCTGAGCATACAGAATGAAGTTTCAGGTCTCAAGCCAATAAAAAAGGGCAAAGTACAATGATTTAGAGCTTAAGAGAATAAACTTTGGATTTATTCTTGGCTTTGAAAGACCATGCTGAGAATAAGTTCTTGCAGGGTGTTTCCTGAGTCCTGCACCTGAGCTATCCAGAACTTAAAAATCAGTTGCTAATTTTAATAGCAGCAAGTGATAAGGAAGGAGAGCATTATAGTGATGCTCATAAATCAACTTAAAAGGGCATGTGAAGGATTCACTTCAGTCTAAACAGAAATAAAAGCCTTAGAGCAGTGAAATCTGCTCTGCACTGGTGTGGCAGAGCTGGTTATCAGCCCATGGGTTTATTTAGAGCTACAGGCCTAATGCAGGCCTGTATGATGAGCATGACAGGGCTTATTTTGAAAAATCTTGTTTTGCTCAGATAAAAGTTGATTGAATTATTTCAACAAAAGCTTTTCCAAATGTTGACCTCAACCTATGTTTTCCTTCTGGATTTTACTTCTGGAACAATTTCTTCTGTTGTTTCTAACCTTCCCAGAATCCGCAGGGGTGGGTGTTAGGAGCAGCAGTGTCATCTGGCATGCTGTGTGTCATGCAGGCATGAATGGAAGGAGCAGGGCAGCCAGAGAGGCTGCTGTACTGCCACGTCACCTGTGGTGCTGGCTGGGACTCCTGATGCACGCTGTGCTCTTCTCAGAAAGCAAGGAAAAGCTCAGTCCATCTGTCACTGGGCATTAATGCATTGGCTTTTAAAGTTGCTGTGGAGAACTGTTTTAAAGCAAATAGCAAAAACCAGATGATAAATAATACTTTGTTCTTAGTGGGTTTATTTTTAAAGATTATCAGTAACTGACCCAAAAAGAAGAGCCAGTATCTCTGTGAAATATAAAATAACTTGCAAATAGAAGCAAACAATGTATTTGTTGATTGAAAATGTAGCTTGGTACGCAGGTCATTTGTATCTTGCTGCTGTAACAACATGATCTTTGGTTTCAGTTGGGCATGGTTTGGGGGTTTGCCCTCTCTTTAGAATCAAAGAAGTCATGTTGTAAACTACAAAAAGGTGTAAGTCAGGTTCTTGGTAGTTTGATTAGATCCCTGGCCTGGTGTAGCCTCAGAGAGTAGAGAGCCAAGCTGCTGAAAAGAAGTCCTGCTGAATGTACCTTAGGAATTGTCTAGAACTGCACGTGCTTGTCTGCTCCATGGACAGGATTTATGAGTACTTAGTAACTGAGTGGTGCATGACAGTGGTTGCATCCTGGTTGGTGAACGACTGTAATCTGGCACACATTGTTCAGGCAGGATGAGCTGGGGCTTGAAAAATAGGCTTTTTGTTTCTTTGGGGACAGAACAGGATAGGAGCAGTTCTGGCAGCCTCATTCTGGAAAGTCTGAGCACAGCTATCATCTTACGTCTCCACTGAAATACTTTCAGGACTATGCACTGTTGAGCTGGACACGTACACAGGAGAGCCCAGCATCTTGCCAGCATGAGCCTGTGTTGATTGATCCCTGGATCTTGGAATTCCTGTGCAGTAAGCTCTTGGGCTGGAATACAGGTCCATATCTGCTTCTCATAGTTCCTTGAGGAGAGCTCCAGGCATACGCCAGTCCTTATGCACAGAGGACTCTGTGCTTGGACAGCAATGCAGTAATTTAACAAAATAAGGTACAAGAGAATTCTGTGCTCTAGTTAAGCTTAAATATAAAAAGCCATCTGTACCCAGAGGAAGCCAATGGAAAGCTGATGTATGTGTGCTGACTCTGTGAGCATAGGTGTATTTGCCTTTGAGATATTACGCATGAAATGTGCATGGAGATAATCCCGCAGCAGATCAATCTGCGTGCTCATACCTGGGCATTTCGATACAGTGGCACTGCACTGGCTTCCAGAGTGAGTTTCCTTAGGTGGGAGCTATGCCTTCATTTTTAGAGCAGCACAGCACAGTGCCCTCCTTTCTACTCCAGGTTTCCTCACACGTTCATCCTCATGCCATCAATGAAGTGTAAGAGCACTGGGGGATGTGCTTTTGGCTGCCACAAAACACTGAGCTGAGTGGGAGGCAGTGTTCAGCATCAGCAGGGCTGGAGTTGTGAAGGGGGGAGTAAAGAGCTCTGGCTGCAGCAGCTGCTCTTGGAAAGGAAGAATGCTCCCTAGGAGACACCTTCCATGGAGTCAGTGAGAGCTGAGCCAGGCACTGTCTTAAGCCTGGGATAATATGCTGAAGCTGACAATTTAGAGGAGGTCTCCCAGCCAGATTGTTACCTGGTATAAACTGGATTCTCCCCTGGCTTCTCTGAAGCCATGCTGTCTTACAAAAGCTGGGAACTTGACCAAGGTGGCCCTTCATGGGAAACCTGAAGACTGAGAAAGCCACAAATGTTCTTTGCTGTCAGAGTTAATGTTTTAGGGATATTTAATACAGAGAAACCATGGGACCCTTCATTGTGATAATGAAATTGTTTTTAGATAGTTTGCTGAATAATCTTAATGGAAAGGATTTCTTCCTTATAGAAACTACACACCGATATTGGCAACATATATTTTTTAAAGTTATGACTTCTCTCAGGAGTGAGGTTAGCTGTGGATGAATTTCAAAACCTAGTCATGAATCTGTAAGTCAAAAGAAGTCTTTTCACAAAAAATGCGTATGCAGAAGAGAATGTTCTCGTCTCATGTCTTGAACATCTAACTGCAACGTTTCTGTATTTATGTTATTTATTCAGCCAAATCTGAAATGTGCCTTGCATTTTTTCCTTCTATTTGTTGCTGGGATACTGCCTGAAAGCACTCCCTGAAGTATAAATAATGTCTAACAGAGCACACTGCAAAATGAAATTCAGTGCAGGATTCAAACATATTTACTAATTTCTGTTAACCTTGGAGCTCTTCTAATGGGGAAAGATTAGTGATTAAATCATTCCCTTGAATTAGAGCTTTGATTTTTATCTTGAGGTAATATTCTGGAGAGATACAAACCCAGATTGCCTGGAGACAAATTTCCTTGATAGGGAAGAGGCAAAAAGAACAGGAGTAGGGATGAGAACCAGTCATGTAGAGAGGGTGATGAAAATCCACTTCTAAGTTCCACTTCTTTAGTTTCCAGCATTCTCCCTAAGAGTTTTGAGCTCTTTTAGTGAGAAAAGCAATCACTACTATTTTTTTGCCAACCACTTTGTATATGTATGTTGTATGAGGATTTTTTCAAGTTTTTCTTTCGTTATTAAGCCTTGAAGGCAGAGGGGTGTCAAGTGACACTGTTTGTACATCCACTTGTACAATGTATTATGTTTTCAATACATCATATAAAAATGAAGTCAGTTGCTCTGGAAGAATAATTTAATGAGTTGGACACAGTTAATACTTGTCAATTGATCACTAAGCTTTTTTTGTGGAGAGAGGCAGTTTCCAGATATACTCTGGACATACTCTGGCTTGTGGAGATTTTTAAAGATCGGTGTATTCTGCTGCTTGTTTTCACCCTATTTCCATTTTGCTCAAGAGTAGCAGGACATTGAATTGTCATGCCTGAGTGATTATGGTATAGCAACAGTGCATCTGTGCTCCTGGTCAGACTGAAAAGAAAAATAAAATGGTGCAAAAGGGAGAAAAAGAAGGGTGGGCACTTCTTTGTCTCTCTCCCGTACATATAAACATAGGTACAATTCAGGTGGAAAAGAAAGGAGGGAGAGGTAATGACAATAATCCCAGTTTCTGAAAAAGCAAATCAAAACCCATAAAAAAGAATTTTCTGCATAAAAATGAAGAAGTGTTTTCATGACAAAATTTCACAGTCAGTGAGTGTGTTAAGTGTGTACCTGTGCGGTGGGCTTGATTTGAACAGGCTTTGTAAGGGCTGTCCATCTATGCCCGGAAGCAAGCCAAGTGCATTTCATGGGCAGCAAATAAAACCTGGGAATATAGTTACAGCTTTTCAGGGGTGACTTCCCCTGTGTTGGTGAGTTCATGGAGTATGGGAAGCAGTACAGGTTGCAATGCAAACCAACAGAAACTGTAATTTCTTCTGAAATCTTCCACAACTGCCTCCTGTAGCTCTTCCCTGCTGTCCTTCCTGGCAGGTGTTCGACTCCTGCTGTTAGCAAGGAAACGTTGTTACAGAAGTGATGTCTACTTTCCTGTTAATCTGGGATTTGTGTAAACTGAAACCCCAAACAAGGTGGAACTGACCCAGTTTCAGTAATAAATTGATATTCTGGCCTGGTTTGTGAGAAAATTCCCAAAGGTTTTGGTCTCAGATGTCACAACCTAGAGATTTACTTGGAGCCCAAAGCTGGTTTGTACCTGGAAGTTGGAGTGGAGCTGCTGGAATGCCAGCCTGGACATGGCAAAAGGAACGCATGTAAACACACCCTTCTGTAATAAAAATTCTTGTGTCCTACTGTTTAATGGGCCCCTTTTCCTTGCCTTTGGATTGCATTGGCTCTCTAAAGCCCACAGTCAGTGGGTAACAGAGGATATATCTAGAAGGGACTGGGAGGAGCCGATGGCAGGGTAGTTGCACTGACCTAAAATCCCCTTTAAACAGAAACATTGAGATACTTTCTGCAATGGAAATGTTACTGAAGAGAAGATCTTGTGGTTTGCTTGTATTCATTTCACCTGCATATGAGAGAGTTACCAAGTGTTGCAGGACATGGCAGGTTATGAACTGAAGGGTTCTGTTCCCTCCAATACCTGCAGCAGAGATAATGAGCTTTGGCAGCTCATTTCTGCTTGGTGTGTGGGCTGCTGCTCCCTGCTTCCAGCATCTTAGATAAAAAACTGGAAGGAAACCAGATAACTCTTCAGGACTCATGTTATGCAAATTGTCAAATAGGGTAAAAATAACTATTTCCTATTATGTTCTAGAACAATCCCCGGCAAAATCTCTCTCTCCTTGCCCCAATATACAATGAAAGATTTTGTTTTTACTGTGAGGATGGAGGCAAGTGTGATAATGAGATTTCAGTTCCTAATTGTAGCGTGTAGGAACTTTACCCACCTTCAGGAGAGTAGCAAAATGTTACGTGATTTCTCTGGCATTTTAGTTTAATAAATAATCCCTTTTTTTGTTGTTGTTGTTGGTGTGTTTTGGTTTGTTTTTTTTTTCTTCCCCCTAGTTAGCCACCAAGTAGAGAATTTACAAGAGCAAGAAAGAGTAAAGACAAGGATGATGATTAAGCAGACTCATAATTATTGTAAGCTCTGGCTTAGAAACATTGATAATTATGAATTTGGAAGGTATTTTTGCTGGATCTAACATTAGTTTCTTCCTTAGAAACCCTAGTTTTTTTCTTTTGTGTCAGAACCTATTCACTTCAGCAGCGTTTTTCAGAACCATGTAAAGACAGAGCCCAGGAGAGACCCTTTTGTGTTCTGGGGTAAGCAGCTGTTTCTAAATGTCACTTGTACATTCATAATATTACTGTAATCAACCTCTCATTCTCCTTGAGGCTTTGCAAATCTCTGATCATGTCAGCTAGGACAGTGCATTATGGCTAAGTGGATAATCACTTGTGTTTTATTTACTCTGAACAAGTACACAAGCCATCATCACTTGGCAGGTGCTGCAAGACAGGAACAATTCAAACTGTGCCAGCAAAAGTTATTTCACAGTTATGGGCAATAAATTGAGAACAACAAGGAAAAAAAAAAAGCCCAGCACACCCCTACCTCCTCAACATGCTAAGCTTAATATATGATCTGGTCTTTCTTTTTCTCCACTACTCTAATCACAAATTAATTACACCATGGACAATTTCCAGCTGTGTTGATGTGATAAGTTGCACTAGGTCCAGGCTCCAAAGTTATCTATGGGTTTAAAGCATTCAATCCCCTCCATAACATATTATCCAATTAGTGTTGTCAAGGGCTTAGTCAATTAAAGATAAACAGGGAAAATGAGTAGAACTGGGGTGTCACAAAGGGCTTTGCTAATGCAGAGCCTTGTGATCAATCCAGTGCATTGCCACATGGCACCAGAAAAGGGCTCAGGTTCACTCATTTGCAGTCAACAGCAGACCAATGGATTAGGCTTGGTGTGACTCACACAAAATGGGGAGCTGGCAGGATGCCCATTTGGAAGTAGCCTTGCTACACACCCTGTAGCTTTTTGCAAACACAGATATGTCCCCATTTTGCTTTGCTCTTTCCACTGAATTCCCACCAACCTGTTCAGCAGAGCCTTCAAGATATACAGCAGTGCCCAGCAAAGCAGCAGTAAGGCCCTGGCAGCTGAGCCTTGCACCAGGGCCAGCCCCAGGAGCTGAACCATCATCAGCAGTCTGTCACATCTGCTGCTGAGGAACACATTGTTCAACCCAAATGCCAACCTGGATGGCAGCTCAAATGAGGTCAGATATTCACAGCAAGTGCTGCTGACAACATGTCAGGGTCTGGTGTCTCTGATTGTGAAATCTTGAACAAAATAAGCTCAGTTCAAGCACAGGTTCTTCCCTTTTCCTTTAGCTTTCCCCCCTGCTTGCTGTGTAGCTTGCATTGCTCCATATCTACTGCATTTCCTTCCCTTTAAGGTAGTGTTTAGTGCTACTAGGCAGGCCAGAATTGGAAGGGACAGAGAGGGGACAGGGACAAAAAAAAAAAAAAACCCAAATTTTGTTCAGTATCTCCTGAAGCTTGCTGGCTTCAATTGTCCCACAGGGGACAAGCTGAAATGTAGATTTGTGTGTGTGGTGTTAATGTTATATGATGGGGTGGGTAAGGCCAGTCTGTGTGTCTGGGGCCTAAACCAAATAATTATTTGTTGTTTTTAATATTTTCCTTTTATAATTGTTTACTTCTTAATATTTTTAATAATGACCATGTGCATTAGTGTGTTGCCTGCCAAAAGTTTTGGGAAAGGTGTCATCTGGGGAAAAGTTTGTGACTTACGGCCTTCATGGTGTTAAAAATGCTCCAGTTTCCCCATCAGTTACTTGGACTTTAGTTTTACCTTCTGATCTCACATAGCAACACCTGTTTGCTCAAGGTGGGACAGAATGGGTTGATATGCCTGCAGGTAGGGCCTGGCTACCTGCCTGCTCTTGAGGGGAAGGGTTTGCATTTAATTATAACATAGGTGTGGCAGGCAAAAGCTGCTGTTGGTAGGAAGCTGCTACCAACCAAGGAGAAATATCTGTGATGAAAATAAGCCTGTACTTGTGTGCTGGGCAAAACATGCTCCTCAGCTCAGCAGAGTTCACCTTGCTGTGTTAATGCCTCAGCTTACCCAGCTCTGCTCCTGGGAATTTGGGTGCCTTTGGTATTTTGTGCTGTCCTTCTTCCCTGGAAACCCCATGGCCAGGGCTGGCGTGTGGGTGCCTGTGTGCTGGAGGGACAGCTGGATGCACAAAGATTATCTGGAGAGGGTTAGCAGGAGCCTGCCACATCAGCCCATTGTTACCTGGAGAGCAGCATCCTGCCTGCTGGGGCTGCAACTGCAGGTGCTTCCTCAGGTCCCCCTGACACCTTCCAGATGTGTTTTTAGGGCATGAGCCTGCAGGGCCTGGTTCCCTACACAGCCAGTTTCCTCCCTGATACTGTAAAACCTGTCTAGGGCAGCTGAGAAGTCCTTTGTGACCAAGTATGGGTAGTGCTGAAGGGATTGAAGGCCAGCTTTCAGAAATGTTTTAGGCTCTGCTTGAGGTGTGTTGTAGTACCAGGAGTCTTGTGTAAGTACAGTTATACTGAAATAAAGGGATGCACTGAAATACCCCAGTAAAAGCCCTTATGTATCAATATAAGTAACTCTGGACTAGAGCTATGGTGTACTTTAAGTAAAACAGTATAGTTGAAAGCTATAAATATTTTAAATGCATTTATGACCTTAGGAGCAGTGTGCTAGACATTTTCAACAGTCCATGTGTTTTTGGAAACCCCAGCTTCAGCTGAGAAATGTCGACTTCCATCACTTCTCTCTAAATCGGCAGTGTTCATGGTTGGACTTTGTGCACATTTGCTCCCTGGTGTGCTGGTAGTGGCTGGTTGAATTTCCACCTTGCACCAAGCAGGACCTTGGGCTGCAGTGAGTTGGGGGTGGGTTGAGCTCTCCCACAGAAATTGTCCTCACAGAAATTACTATATGACTTTAAACCTTGTGAAATGATGGTATCAAAACAAAGGCAACATTTTGAAATGTTTAACGAACGGATGGAGTGGGAGGAGGAGAGAACATGGATTCTGGTGGAAAGGAATTTGGAAATGCAAGAAGAAAAGAGAAAACATTTGTGTTAACATTATCAGCAGTTTTAAAACTGAACAGGCGAATGTTATATACTGAGACTATAAACGTGGAATTGCCCTTTTAATTTCAGTTACAACTAAGTGAGGGCTGGGAGCTCATGTCCCTGAGGGAAAACTGACATCCTGTATCTAATACCATCTGCAGGAACTGACTTCCTGAGCCAAGCCCAGCTGCTGCTGCTGTTGTGCACGTTTGTATTTCGGTAGGGTGTTGAGGTGCCAGTCAGAGCTCGGCGAGGCATCCTTATTTACGTTAGAGCCCTCCCCCTCAGCGCACAGCCCATTATTCTTGCAGTAATACCCAGCACACTGATAACTGGGCAAGGAGCCACATGCACAGGACATGTCAAAATTCTCAATATCGTCAAGTAACATAAACTGAAGTGACGGGAATTGCCTGTTTAAAGAACCTTTCAACAAAGCTTTCGTTTGTTCCCTGTGTGCTGGAGCGTACGCTCCTCGCGTCCCCTCCTCGCCTGGTGCTAAATACTGAATGAGTGCTTCTGTGTGCGTGTAGTGCTTCTGCAAGCCGACAGCCCCGCAGATAAATAAAGAAAAGTGCCCTCCTTTTCAAGTGATAGTAATCTGAGACTTTTCCGTTATATGAGGCTCCTAACAAAAGGTTGTAATTCCAGTAGCTTCGCTCGGGAAGGTACCACCGTGCGCGGCGGCGGTCCCGGCAGCGTGGGGCCGGGACCCCGCGGACAGCAGCTCCCCGGGCGCGGCGGAAGGACTCGCTGGGGCGTAGCATGAGCCGGGCCGCTCTTCCCCTGCTCCGCCGCCCCTTCGCCCTTGGTACAGCCTTCCTCTCCTCCACCGTGCCGTATGGTAATCGAGTGACATCAGCCTGCGTCCAGGCGGCCGCTGTTTATATTACAAACCAGCAGAAAGGTCTGAGGTGTGTGCGGCTCCTGGGAGCACCGGGCAGGGCGGCAGCGTGTGGCTCCATGCTGCCTTTACTTCGGCCTGAATCGCACGCTTTTATTTCACTTGGTTTCGCCGGAGCCAGACGAGCATTTGAACCAGATTCAAGCACTTGAGAGTTGCCTGTTGTGGAACTGGGTGGAGGGGGAATCAACAAAAAACCACCCTCCTGGTGCTTTAAGTTTGAATCCATTACAGAGAGCTTACCGCCAAGCCACACTGCTGGATTTTGAACCGAAGCTGTTATTTACTTAGGGTACAGGGGGGGAGCGTTTTCGCCAGGGACTGACGCCAAACTACTGCAGGAAGCTGTGATTTACCTGGATGTGTGGTAAAGAAACTTGTGGTTCCTGTATGCTGCAGTTCATCGTTTCCCTGCGCTACCTGTAAATGGAATTACAAAAATCAACCAGTATGCCCGGGCCGTTGTCCCCAGGATATGCAGCTCAGGTGCCGTATAACTATAATCAGTTAGAAGGACGATTCAAGCAGTTACAAGGTAAGCCCGTGTGGGTTCTTTGGAGGTAGTGCCATGCTATGATCCTTGTAAACATGTTGGTCCGGGCTTATTCTCGTTGCACCAAGGTGTTAGTGAGAGAGGAAAAAAGTGGTGCTGTGGGGAAAAGCTGTGACTTCTTTTAAGGGATACTGTGTAGCTTTTCTCACTCCGAAGGTGTCCGAGCCTTACACAGGATTAAGGTGTGTGTCCAGCCTCTGAGCTACTCAGCCTTGCAATGAGGACTAAGCCAGACCGTGTCTCTTAGAACCATAAGGGGGAGAGTGAGGAAGCAGTCTTCTATTTATTTTATCCTTAAATAAAATACAGTTAATACAGTTAGTTTAAAAAAATAAAATACAGTTAAATAAAATATGGTTAAGACATAAATACTAGCTGTGTTTGGGTGCAGTTTGCAATGCAAGGGCCCTTTCCAATCCCTGCGTACCTCCTGCAAAGGCGGGTCGCTTCACTTCTTCAAATGAAGAACAGTTGCATAATTCCCTAATGAGTTAGTTTGCTCACCCTATAGATATCTGAGAAAGCACTCATGTACTTTAACATTTCCAGTTTTCTTTGCTTTTAGACAGGGAGAATATCCTTTAATATTTTCCCCTTAAATTCCCTGTCTATGTAACAACCGCAGAGGTTACAGAGTCCTTACTTGCAGGTAAGAATCCCCAAAAGTGGTTTCTTTTGGAGATGCCGTGTGCTTTCTGCAGGGAGGCTAGGCCTTGGCCCAGGCTGCAAATCCCCAGTGCAGAGGGGAGGATGGCGCCCAGCAGCTCCATGCCTCAGGCAGGGTAAAACAAGCTCTGCTTTTTCTCTGTGGAAGACACGTCCCGACAATGAATGAACTCCGGGATTGCAGTTGCAAAATAAAAAATAATTCTTCACTGAAACCAAACCTCCACAGCACCCTGAATACAGCAAAGTACTGCCTTTCTGTGCATGTTTCTTAATGTACTCGGGTCTGTGCTGCAAGTGTGGTCTGTGGTTCCTGTCAGAGAGGGGGCAAGAGCCTGGTTAGTGCAAAGAATGTTTCTATTTGTTGGTTTAAGTAGGGAGGGAAAAAAAATCTTTCATTCATAGCTCTTGGTTTATCTTGTAAACTGGCTCACAGCAATGGCTGCACACTGCATGTAATGAGGCAAAATGACAGCATCCTAAACACTGGGAACATGGAAATTCCTGGACAAGGCACGGAAAATCCAGGCTCTAAACTTGTACATGAGGGAATACACTACAGGCTTTATCTTGAACATCTGGCAGATTTTAGGCTGTGGTACTTGTGTTGGAAATAACTAAGTTTGTGGCATTCATGGCTCATGCCATGAAAAACCTGGCTCATGCCTCTTTCTTTGCTGGTTTAGTTAGCAATCTAAAGAAGGCAGATTTTATCATTTTCAGGGTCACTGCTTCAGGAATCCATTATCTGTGTGTTTACATCACACTGAAAGAGGAAAGCAGACCGCATTGTTGAAAGCAGAGAAAGTGAGTTTTCCCTTCAGTGGAATGTACTGAGTTGACTTAAAAATGTTTTAAAAAATGCAGCGCTCTCCCTAAAGTACTGCAATTTCCTCCAGCAGAAGAGATAGTGTGGTAAATTCTGTGCAGTTTTGCAGCAGACCATCCTGTGGCTGTTTACTCACATCACAGGCTTGAAAATGAGTGCTGCCAGTGATCTTGTTCAGGGTGGAGCTCAGGTGCAGGCAATGTTGTAAATTATACACCAGATACTCCATGAAATGCTAAATAACCATACAAAATATCATGTGTGATGGAAAGGGAGTGGCTTAATTCTGCTGACAAAGAAGACATCTTTCCTTGGTTTAGTGGCTCTTAGCTTGAAGAATGTCTACAAAGCCATTGTTTTGGAGTTGTAAGATTTCAGGGGATTCTTGCTGGAAGGCTCTGGTGTGAACAAGAAGTGTTCTGTGGCACTGAGCAAGGCTCAAGCCCAGGATAGATTAGCTGAATATATGTAATTTTTTAAAATTACAGATTTATCACCAGTTTTACCTCTTTCACAATGAAGGTGTGCAAACAAGTAAGAGCAGATGCATTTCAAATAATCAAATACTCCTTGATAATTGTTTCACCCCTTCTACTCTGGGTGGAGAAGCTCTCTGGAGCAGCACCAGCATCGGCATCACACAGATTACTCTAATTTCTGCTCATGTCCTTCACACACTGAATTTACCCCTCTTTTCTTCACAGTTCCTACAGTTATCATGTGAATCCCCAGCCTTGCACTAGATTATAGCAAGGTACTGTTTAGATCTAGTAAATCCTGAGTTTTCCTCAAAAAAAGCACTTTGGAGTATATTGTTTTGTCTAAAATAACACAGAACAAGTGCTCAGGCCCTGTTCAAAGAGAAGTCTGAACCAGCAATGAGTAGAAGACATCTCTCTCTGATCTCCTCTTTCCTAAGATAGACAATGCATGAGGTTTGACACTGCCAGCTTCATATGAGGAGAGGAGCCAGCCCAAAATGTATAGACAAAGCAAATTCACATCATACATGATTCCCTAGTCACTTCTATGTTCAACCTCTTTTAAATGCCTTGAAGTGATGATTGTAAGGAAAGTCTCATTCAACTTGATGATGTTTGCGAAGTGATTAAAGCAGATTTTCCAGTGCCGCTGGGGCATGAAACCCAGTGCAGGTTGTGGGACTGCACTGAAAGAACCAGACTGGCTCCTTCTGCACCTGGAAGGGTCACCTGGCA
Organism: Dicaeum eximium; assembly: GCA_013396995.1. Taxonomy (NCBI): domain Eukaryota; kingdom Metazoa; phylum Chordata; class Aves; order Passeriformes; family Dicaeidae; genus Dicaeum; species Dicaeum eximium. The sequence continues at coordinate 299,037 of VWZP01004824.1, read as the reverse complement.
GGGAATCCCAGCCCCCATTTGCCTTGATGGGTCAAAGAGAAGCAGGATGTGGCAGAGGCCATTGCTAGGAGTGAATCAAGACTCTATTTGTGTCAAAAGAAGCCCTGAAGGCCAGTGTATGATAATCCAGGAGTTTAGCATTCCCAGTCCTTGTGTTCGTGAGAATGTCGGCACAGGTGTGGGGAGAAAAATGCTTTAGCAAATTGTGTTTCCTTCATTAAGTTTCAGTAAGTTCCTATTATGCTTAGTTCACCCGGTCCTGGAATGACACGTGAGCGATACTATCAGTGGTTGCTATCATCTTAAACCTAGGTGTGGAGTTTTGGTTCTCATGGCCACTTGTGCAGTAGAAAGAGATCAGGTTGCATGGCTGCAGTTGCATGCTGCAAGTAAAGACAGAACCCCAAAACTTGTTTGTGGGAAATACATCGCCATGGAGCTTGTGCAGGTTCTGTCAGTGGAGAAAGTTTGTCCTGCTACATTGAGGAATTAAATGCAAATCAAACCAGATATGTTGTTGTTGTTATTATAAAACTAAGACTGTCACCTGTGCTGTATTAATGTGGCAGGATTCTGTGGATTGGCTGGGCACGGGTATAGGAGCTGGCAGGAAGATGTTAATGCAAGTCATGAATTTGGAAGGAGATCCCTGTAGCTGTATCACCTTACAGTGGGAAGGGTGCACAGGGAAGTAGCTATCATCACTGCTCCAGGGGCTCTTTCCTACCCGGTTAGCAGGACAGTGGTATTTATTAACATCTCTGGCATTCGGGAGCCTGATGACTCTTATTTGCTCCTGCCCTGTCATTGGAAAGTTGGGTTTCAGCTCCGGGGCTGTGCCCGAGGTGCGAGATTTCCAGTGGTAATTACAAATGTGAATCTTGGGGGCTTGGAGTGAGCTAGATCGGCACTCCTGATAAGTCCCAGAGGTAAGACAGCTTTCAAAGGAGCTCTGCTGTGTGTCCTGCTGTGTGGGAACATTTCAGGTTTGGGCATTTTTGTAATGCTGGCTTTCAGACTGGACACTGGGCATTTTAGTGGGAGCTTGGTGTGTTTTGGAGCGCAGGCTGCATGAGAGGAGGTGCCTTTATTTTGAGCTGTGTTAGAAATAGTATGTTTGAAAAACTGGACACTGGAATAAGCTGTAGGAAAGGTGAGCTGCCTTTCCCATCAGAGGTGTTTAAGATCAGTTCTAAACTCTGTTTCATGGGGATACAAGTCTGACTGTGGCCTGCACCAGGAAAGGCAATGCAACTGTATTTCTGGTGTTTGGGGCAAGGCTCTCTTTCTGATAAAAGAGCCTTTCAGCAGAGGAGCTCCTTGATTTGGAATCCTTTGACCTGCAATGACCCAAGGAGGTTTGGCATAAAAAGAGACACAAACCACTTCAATTTTTAAGTGGTCACTAGTAATCAGCTTGATCATGTATGAATATATGTGTAGGTTGGTTCCCATCTATGCAGGACAGCAGGAAGATTTTCTTGTTTTTCTGTTCTGAAGCAAGGCTTTCCCACTGCTTTTGCTGCAAGAAAATCTTCCCCCAAATCCCTCTCTATGCTCAAGGTTAAACAGGGAGCTCCTGCTGCCGACAGAGCAGTTTGCAGGAGTTGCCATTGCTGTCCTGTTCTAAGGCAGAGACGCCCTCCGTGACGCCAGGATCCTTGGAACTCCTGCCGTGGGTGCCCTTTGAGCAGCCAGTTTCAGCAGTCGCCTTCTTGATTAGGAAATTTACCTTGTGAAGGCTTTGAGCCTCCTGGGAGCAGTGACCTGCATAGCTCCAGGCGCTGATTACTGGCCACCCTATTTTGTCTACCAAATGGGTCACTGGCATTTCTTGTCATGGTAATTTCTGTTAAAGCTGAAATGCAGGGAGGCTGAATTTCATTCTGAATGAAATGNCCATGTTCTCAGATCCACCAAAGGTGGAAATTCCTGTTGTGGAACTCCTGTGTGGCAAATTTTGCTTGATTTTCTGGTGTCTGCAACATTCCAAAACCTGAATGTGTCACAGCATACTTCAGTCTTCTGGTTTGGGTGAACACTTGAGCACAAACTGAACAGTTGGAAGCCTTGTCAGATTTGCAAGGAGTTTTAAAGGGATCCCAAACGGACTTAAATGTGCATTTCTGTGATAGCTGGGCCCTTATTCCTTCCAGTGCAAAGATCTCTGCAAACATATCCAAATCCTGACTCAGTTTTTGCCAAAAATTTACCTTTTCTGGTCATGGGTTTTGATACTTGTGGAGATAGAGAAGGCAAATTAAAGGAGCTAAGGATAAGGTATTTCTGCTCATGTGGTCAGTGTTGATACAGGTCGAAAGTAAACATTTAAATTGGATTTGGCTTCTCACTGAAATCACTGTGAACATTTACAACTCCGAGCTGTTGGCTCAGGTTTTTTGTAGTCTGTTCTCTTCAGTTTTCATTTAGAGTATGCTTGTAATATTTGTTCTTTTAAATGTGTGTGTAAAGAACTTAATTTAAAAAATCAGAACTCTCTAGGTGCTCTACCCTAGTTTTGTTTTAAAAAGGGCAATTCTGGAGTGCTTTTTGTGGCTCTGAAATGAAGTAAACAAAGCTTGTAAGCAAGCTTTCACATGGGACAGTGGGGACAGTTGAATACCCTGCTGGAGATACGTAGCCAGAGTAAAATGATTGGTGTGGTGCTCAACTGGTGTAAATCTCCACAGCTCATGAATCTGGGAATGCAGCACAGGAATCAGCCCTTGGGTATTTCTGCATTTCATGTCTCCAAGAAGCTTTGTGTCACAGACCATCCCAGTGTTTCATGGGCATGTTGTAATCACCTGGGAGTACAGGCTCCTATCCCAAATATTTTTCCTATCCAAAAGCCCTATGCAAATGGATTGTGGGGTTTGCCATTAAGTTGTGTGGCAAGTGGGGCAATAAAACAAGCCTACGGACAGAGATGAAAGTGGTGATAAAACAACAGAACAATGGTTGTCTTCCATTCCTGAGCTCTTTCCCAATTTGGGTTTGTGATTTCCTCTTTTTCCTTAGTTTCTTTCATCTCTCCATTTTCTGTTGGGTGCATGCTTTGACTATTAAAGTGGATGAGCTGCTATCTAAGCTTAGTGGAAATGGTGAAGAAAATCAAATTATGTGATTCCCAAAATCACCATTCTCTCTTCCCTCTACTAAACTCTTCTTCTGTGAGATCCCAGCACAGGGTGTGGGGTTTAGCAACTGCACCTCTTCTGCTCAGAGTTGGAATTTCTTGAGTATTTTATTACTAACAGCTCTGAAGGTATTTTTGTTCCTGTTTAAGTTGAATTGAAAAGTATTAAGTATTACCTATTAAGTAGCAGAGTATGACAATTACATCTTTTCCTCATGTGAAAATGAATTCTCTTCATTGAATAGATGTGTTTGGGAAAACTCTTACACCAAATATTGGAAATCAGTCTCTGTTGACTTTCAAATCTGTGGTGAAGGAGGTAGAAAATCATAAATAAGGTGGTTGAGAATCTGCTTTGCTCTTCCCAGAAGAAATAAAATCTGAAATTCCATTTGGATGTTTGTATCTGGGCCTGGAAGGTAATGGCCTTTATCCCAGTGTGATTGTCTGAGTGAAGTGACGCTTCATCAAAGATTAAAGTTGTTTAATAAGTATTAGTAAACAACTCCCCTCCCAATCAAAACGAGTCCTTTTAAAGTAAAGGGTCGTTTGTGGAGAGAGTGAGAAGCTTGTGGATTACTCTGCATTCCAGCAGCTCTGAAATTCAGTGCAACAGGAATGAGGTGGTGTCATGTAGATCAGAAGCAGAGTGATGAGCACAGGGGTGCTGCTGGGAGCAGGGCCTCACTCCCAGCTGTGCCTAGAGCATGTCATGTCCCTGTTGGGACCCAGAGTCTCTGTGGCCCTCCTGTCTGCACAGAGAGCCTCCTGCAATTAAGGAGAGCACATGAGCCCAAAATTGCTCACTGCTCCTGAAAATGCATCGAGCTGAGTCCTCACTTTTCTGTCAGAGGAGAAAGGCCCAGAGGGATGGGAAAGGCCCAGAGGGATGGGGAGCACTCATGGTTGTGACTTGTGATGTGGAGCCCGAGGTCACTGTGGCTGGGAGAGCCCATGCTCACACAAAAGCCCTTGTGCACTTGCTGCTGGAGTGAGGGTATCCCGGGCTGAGAGCCTCCTTTGTTGAGAGAGCACTACTGTGGCCAAACTAATATTAACCAGGCTTGTAGCCCTGCTCAATGCCCCACTGTTCCCAAGAAAGGAGCTTACAGAGAAAGGCCCTTCAGTGTGCAGGGAACAGCACAGCCTGGCAGACATGCAGGCAGCCACTGGGACATGGTCTGGGGACCACGATCCTGTCTTTTCAAAGGGTTGTGAAAGAGCTGGCATTACCAAGTGCCCTTTTCATGGGATAACTGCAAGTGCTGATAATTCCATGTTCAGTCAAGTTTGATTTGTTCATAAGAATATAAGCTGGAACTTGATAGGGCAAGCTCAGTTATGCATATATGACAAAGTGACACTGGACAGGGTCAGTTTGCTCTTTGGTGGGACTCGGTAGCATGCACAATCCTGCACTGATTTTAGCTAAACTGTTTGGGGAGCAGGTCACAAATATGATTCTTGTGTATTACTTATATTAGCAAAAAAAGAGCAGTATCATCCCAAATGGCATTGTACAGAAGGTGTATTTGGTGTCCTTGCAGAGACTTCAAACATCTCTGCCTACAATACTGCCAAAATAGACAGGCATGTGCTTCTTAGGATTGGTTTGGTTTTGAGATTAGTGGCTTTAAGTTCTCTTGCCTGTTTTAGTTCTGTTGGGATTCTTTTCAGGTTGAGGAGCTGGAGAAATTGCTTGCCAAAGGGTCAATGGAAAAAGTGCAGTGGCAAAGTACAAACATGATCTGTGTGACCACAGTACTCTAATCACAAGCAAAGGGTGACCTCATGCCTTCAGAGATTAAACAAAACAACATGTAGTTACAAAGAGATTTAAGAGTTTATCTGAACAGAATAAATGCTGGCTGCTCAGACTTTCCTTGGAATGAAACCCCTGTGGTTTAATAAAGCTACCTATATTTCACTTAATGGCTTGGCAAACTGCAGTAAATCAGCCAATATGTGGCACTCACTTCTCAGATAGTCTAAACCAATGCAGCCCCATTAAAAGGAACTGCACAAACAACACAGTGCTGAGGAATTTTGTCTCTCAAATCCACTCCTATTCCTACATTCTTCTCAAATAACAACTCCCCCTTGGTTTCAGTTTCTCCGTGCTAATACCATATGATGGGTTCAGCCTTCTCCTTTCAAATCGCCTCCAAAGTCCAGTTCTTAATGCTCATTTGGTCCAGGAAGTGTTTCCAGTTTTTGACAATATGATCTGATTACGATTTGGTTCCAGGAAAAAAGAGAAGTGAAAACCTAACCATCCCATCTGTAGACAACAAACTACAGTTTGCTTTAGATAATAATTAATTCTACATCTACTTTAGTATCTTTCCACAGTTATTTTGAGGGAAGCTAGACCTTGATAGTGCAATGGCTGCTTTTTTCAGGGTGTGTTCCTCTGCCAGCTCAGATTGCCTGGCAATATAATGGGAGAGACTGCTGTGAAATCGTGGATGTGACTGTACTGTGATTGCAGGTTGACATGAGTAAGAGCCACTACAGAATGGCACTTAAGGCAGGCTCTGAATAAATAGGGGACGTGTCTAGAAATATCAGATATTGGTGGTGTTCTGAACTTCTGACCTTTCTGTTATCCTCCTCACGGGAAGTTCAATAATTTGGGTTATCTTTACCTTTCAGTGCTGAGTGTCTCATGTTCTCCCTCCCTGTGTCTTTGTTCACCCTGCAGGGTGTGAGGTGAATTTAATCCTCACGGCCTCCCCTGAGATCAGAAACAGAGCGTGCCACTTCTAGCTGAAGGAAGTCTCTTCAGAAAACTGGCAGTGCCTGCACCTCTTCCCTGGGTGACATCCTGGCCACTGTCACATGTGCAGGTGCACTGATAATCTGTCAGCCTTTAATAGCAGATTAAGTGCTGGTTGTATCTGGACCTGGTTGCTCTTAGCTGTGGCCAAAGTCCTTATGAGAGGAACTCACAGGGTGAGACGTGGAAGTTATAGAACATTTTTTCCATACATGTCCTGCTGCTGATATATTACTAAATGCTTCTCTCTTTGCCTCTCCTCCAAAATAAATATGTCTGATAGGGTATATAATAAAATTTCTGTGATATAAACTTTATTTACTGGAGCCTTTTCTCTTAACAGTTGACTTGCACTGGTGTTTGCCAGCACACTGATGCTAATGATGCTCTGTGCCACTTGAAAGATGCTTCTGTGTCCTCAGCGCCTGGCGCCAGCTGTATTCCAGCTAATTCCTGACTGCACATACTTTTTTTCTAAATAAAAGCAGTCACAAGTTGTCCTGGAGAGCAGACAACAGTTAAGGACACCTAATAGGTAAAACTTTCAACCATGCAGTACATCCTGGCAGTGCCATCCCCTTCAGAGATGGATTGGAGCTCTGCCCTGGCACCTGCAGAGATGCTCCCTAGGCTGGGTATGGCAAGGCGGGGACAAGCATGGAATAAAACAGCAGCTCCAAGGGGACTTCCCCCTGTTTTTCCCAAATGAAATGGCTGGGCAGGGTGGTGTGATCTCTGCAGTGCCCATTTCAGGGTGCTGGATTTGTGGCTGTCCTTTCCCTCTCCTCCAACCTTGTGAATGTGGCCCATCCTGTCCAGTTCCTGGCAGGTTTCAGGTGTACCTGTGTGAGCCACCTAATGCCAGAACACCTTTTGTTTTCTGTGCTCCACATCTCACCTCTCCCTTCTTGTTTAGCTCCTGTTTCCAACTTTAGAAACATTTCCCTGCCATCAGGTGCAGGTCACCGTGGCCTTCGCATTCAGGAGTGTATTCATGGGACTTTTTCTTTTGCATAAACATCTGGTGTATCTGAGTTAGGCTGAAATATGTGTACGTTTGGAGACCTGAAAATCAGTGAGTTGTAACTGAGGTTTCAGGAACATACAAATGAGTGTGAGGTACCACAGTGCACTCTCATGCCTGTGCACCCCTGTATCCGTGTGAGCTGGAGATGTGTAAGATGGGTGCAAGCACAAATAGTCTGTGGAAATGTGCATACCTGAACTGTGTTCTAATGACATTGCTGTTACACTAACAGACAACTAGGACCGTTAATTAGGAACTGAACTTTCAGAAGTTGCTTTTCCTTTATTGCCATTGCCTCATAGTCTGTTTGGGGCTTTATTCTGGGTTTTTTTGGGGGTTTTTAAAGAAAACACCACATCACCGATTCGCATTTTGAGGGGGAAAAGCCCAGAATATGGAAATTTTGTGCAACATGGCTAAGGAGGCATCAGTGAAATGACTGTGATCAGGAGTCTTTGAGTGCTTTTATAATTTTCTCATTGTGCTAAAAATGAAAGAAGTGAAGGTAAATACTTGGGAGCTCTCCTGGATCCCTTCCACAGGAGCCACACTTTTGTCCCTAGGTAGGGCCTTCCAATTGTTGCAGTCAAGGCATTGCACAATCAGTACAACTCACAAGTCCACTTTTAAGACTAGAAAAACAAGAAACAAGTGATGTTTCTGAATGAAGATACACATTAAAGGTATTAAAAGTATAATTTTACCCTAAATTCTTCTAATTTGCATCACCTTTTAAATCTCAGAGGGACTTTTGAGGGTTTCAAACAAAGGGTTTTTTTCTGGTACTGCTTTGAAAGTTATTACCTGGGCAGGAAATACTGTGCTGGAAAGGGATCTCTTTTCCCCACTCTTGCACAGTTCCAAAGGCTAAAATGATTTTGCTTAAACATGCTACATTGTCCCACAAAAGCAGATCAGTAAATGACCTTTGGACTGGAATAAAAGAGGCAAGTACAAAAATTTTGAGGTGAGGAACTAGAATGCATGTGCAACTTGTTTGTGCCTCAGAAGTCCTAATAAAGTGGGTGTAGCATGAAAAGAAAGATTTCTTTTTTTTTTTTTTTCTTTTTTTTTTTTTATTGCCACATGGATTTCTTCTAGAACTCCTTTACCATACAGAGTGACTAGTTGGAATGTGTGTTCAAGTTGAGATGTTGAGATCATGGTTTAGTTTTCTGGAGCTTTTCTTAAGCAAGCAAACAGGTGAAAGTGTCAGTTCTGCCAATCTCAAAAACACCAACTCCAGGACTTTCTTGGGAGCTCTGCATGATGGGTTTGCAGATTAGAGCCAGAGAAGATTAGGGATTTTTCCTCTAATGCTTCTTATTAGCAGTTTGCATCAAATCTCATTAAAATAAATGCATTTTAAAACTCTCTTTTTAGAAATAATGGCATTTTATAAATATCAAGGTTCCTTGAGTTATACAAGTGATTTTTATTGTAACCTACAGTATTTTTGTTGCTGTTACTCATTTGGTTTCCACCTTTGGGATTTAGTTTGCTGAACTATGGTCTGGTTTACCTGTGGTGCCACTGCTTTTATTCAGCATCCTGAATAAAAGGTCAGTACAGTGTACCACAGTGTAGTGCATCTGGCTCTACAATATAGCACACAATTAACAGTAGTTAATTATTGTGTAGTAAAAAAGTAGTAAAGTAGTCAATTGTTGTGTGGCCATGGAAACTGCAGGAACTAAACACTTTGTTCAGCAAGGCTATGAATTCAGCTCTTATTAATCCCTGATCAACACAGTGGTTATTTAAATACATGTTCTTCCATTTAAAATATTTGTGTGATAATGAAAATTATAATTTAGCAGCAATTAATTATAATGATAACATCTCTTAGCATAGAGATAGAAAATCTTGAAAGGATTAAATGCAGTCATTGTAGATTTCTTTATTTTCTATTCATGCTTCTCTGTCATTAAGGTGAAATTAGATTTGAACATGAAACCAACAAAGGTTTGGCTTTCTTTCATCTATTCTTCATTCTGATTGCAGTGATTTTTTTACAGAAGCATGGTCAAAACATATTACAGCTTTGACTTTGCTCTCCATGTAATGGCTCAACTTATGCCTCAGATGAAAGAAGAGATCCCACAGCCCTCTGAAATCCATCAGTGGGATTCCATAGGAATACTGGCATTGCAGTCTTCTGGCCTATTCTTGTTTAAGCTTGCTGGAATTCATAGAATCACAGAATACTTCAGGTTGGAAGAAGAGTTCATTTGTCTGGCACACCTGCTCAAGACAGGCAACTCCCATGGTAGATCAGGTTGCTTAGGGATTTGTCCTCCTGAATTCTGAATCTCCCTAAGGATGGAGTTCCCACAGCCTGTGATGGAGATAGTGTCCCAATATCCTCACAGGGAAAGTTTTCTTCTGGATATCTCATCAGGATTGCCCTTGCTTGGCTCCCCGCAGCCTTGCATCCTGGCAGGTCTCCTCCCTCCAGGGTGGCATGTGCCACTGGAAGTGGTTGCCCGAAGTCCCAGGGTATGCTCTGGAAAGGATGAGATTCACCATGCACTTTGCTGTCCTCACGAGGAGTGCTGAGTCCCGATGCTCATCTCTCTGTGACTCATCTCTGATTAATGTCACTTACAATTCTGTATTTTCAAATCCCTGGCTAACGAGGGTCCCAGGCTGGGCATACAGGACCAGTAGGAGTTGCATTGTGGGAATAGCAGCGCCAATAGTCTTGTGTGAGAGCAACTGCACTTCCTGCAGTGCTGAGAAGAGGGAGGAATGCTGAAAGGAAAGGAGAACAGAAATAATAAAACCCTCCAGCTCCTTCTTCCTACCCTTGCTTTCCTTCCCATAGACAAGTGGGAATCCACTGTAAAAACTCTCATTTTGCTGGGTTTGTTGAACACAGAAAGAAATAAGATGGATCTGATGTAGGGAAGTACCTGGCATGTTCCCTGCCCATGCCAAGCCTTGCTCTCATTCAACACTGCTAATCAGAGAGTGGTTTGGACATATGTAGAAAAATGTTTCTGACTCCCTCAAAAATCACCTGGCACTTCTCTGTATTATGCATATAATGTGTTTTAAAGGAATTTGTGATGGGTGTTCTCCACAGAGGAAGCTGGGCATGTTGTGGGAGATGGTTACACAGGTTTGTATTCCAGTCCCCCAAAGGTAAGCCACCAGTTCTCACAGACATCACCAATACAGGGAGAGCTGGGCACCTACTCCTCTAAATCTGCTTAAATATGTCATCTTATCTTCTGAATTGAAACAAAAACTATAAATCAAAAGCTGAGTTCTTCCACCAGTTTAATCTTTTAAACCCAGATGACTTTTATGTTTATTTGCTGTGAGAGGCTTTACAGTAACTTTTTGCAGATGAACATAGTCATTTCTGTACATGAATCTGTGTCTGGCTTGTGGAAGGTTTATTTTTGTGTTGCTGACACCAAAATGCCATAAACTCTGTGTGAAAATAAAGACCATGAAGGGGCCTGCCCTTCCACACCCCATAATGCTTGGCTGGCTCCCAGACATTGTTCTATGCATCATGTCATTGATGGAGGTTTAGTGTCATCAAAGAGAGAAAACAGCAAAATTTATTCCACATGCTGCATTATGTAGCTTTCCCTTTTTTCTTTTCCAGAGCATTTTCAGCAGTAAAAGTGGTCACGTGCTGTAACGTTGATTAGGGAAGGGCAGATATTTAATAGGATTTAGCAGCTGGCTGGTGTTTCCTAGTAAAAGCAAAAGGGTTGGTGAACATACCCCTGCTTTCTCCACAATTGTCTCCATGTAGCAGAGTCGGGAAAGCAGCAAAGATTTTGCTCCTAATGAAATCACCAGCTAAACACAGCATGAACAAAATCCCTTCATTACTTTGTCATCTTTAACATTTGCATTCAAGTTCTTGTTTAAGCCATGCTGGAGCACATAAAAGCTTTGATGTGATCTCACCAGTTTGGATTGGAAGTCACTCCACAGATTACTTTGTGCCATAAAATAACATTAACAAATACATCCTATTTGCATGAGAATGATCAGCTGCTCCACTCCCATTCCTCCATGGTAAACTTTCAGCAAGATTAAAGTGAAGGACTGGACCCACATGGATCATGTTCTCTGTATGTCATGTGGAAATTTGACTTCCTGCAGGTATTGTTCTAGTTTTTTCCTTGTCCCTGCATGTGTCTAGTATGGGCTAGTGTTTTCTACATTAAGCTCTGTTTCTTCCATTTTTATCAAACCCAGTTTTCAGTGTTAACCTGTCATCTGCAGCTGGAGAAAAGCAGCATCCACTGCTCTGTTTATTGCTATAGGACACCTGAATATTAAAAGAAACTTGAATGTTAAGAGAAAATTTCCTTTTCTCTACTGATAGGTAATAGTCATCTTTCCTGCTTCCTTCATTTTCTTCCCTATAGATCAATTTCAACATATTTCCATTTAGACTATCTGTGCCTGGCTGTGCATGCTTATGCATTGTTCTCTCGGCTTCCTGATGCCCAAGGACTAATACAGCATGTGTGCGACCATGTGGAAAGGTCATCATTTCGGGAGTGTTTACCCAAGCCAGATGTTTCTCTCCTCAGCTGATCCTCAATGTATACACTGAGGTGCATTTTACCCTCTGGGCTATATTTAGTGGTGCATCCTTCAGTGCTTTGCATAGCTACACACCCCACAAGCTGCAATCCCACAGGGGGTCTCACCCCAGGGTGGGGTCCTGCTGGGCTGTGAGGAGCACACAAACCCAGCTTCAGCCTCCTTCCCCAGCCTAAGGCACAGCACAGGGCTGCTGGCTGTCTCCAGCCTTCTCTGAGCAAACAACCCTTGATTTGGACAGGGAATCTAAGGAGCAGGAGCCACCAGCCAAGGTGTTGCTGTAGTGGTGATCAAAGGATCTGTGTCAGACCTGCTGAGGGCTCTGCCTGCTTCAGGGCCAGGTTGTTCCATTCCAGCCTGCCTGGAATATGAGAGGCTGGATCCATATTAGAGTTACTTCATCGATAGAGCTCTCTATCACTCTTCTCTTACTCCAACAAACAGTGAAGGTTATCACAGCACATCTGTTTGTATTGTTTACTGATAAAATCTTATTTGGTCACCTCATTCTGGTCCCAGTAGCTGATCTGCCCTTCCCTGACAAATCTTTCTCTACTGAAAAACCTCTAAGCACAGCTGGAGATTGTGAAGCTGTGAATATTATTGGCTATTTCATTCTACACCCTCGCATCTGTGAGAAAGCACAGGGTGATATCCTACACTCTGAACACCAACAGCAATGGAAACCTTGTCCTGTGAAAGGAAGCTCTGTTTTCTCTGTGCTCTGTGAAATGAGGGTATGCTCTGGGAAATTCTGGGAAGCTGTGGTTAGTGGATATCAGCAGAAGTGGTGTGCTTAGAGCAGCACTCAGCTGATCTCTGAGTCAGTGGATGTAGCAGTGCTTCATGTAGGACACACACTGGATGCTATAGTAAAAAATGTAATAATTTTAAACTGGAGAAATATAAGATGGAAACCTGCAGGAGATGGAGCTTTTGGAGTTAGGGATTAAAAGTCATCTGTAATTTGTCTTGCTTGAGGTATTGCAGGGATCCATGGACAGTGCCAGTGCCAAGAGCAGCTGCCCTTGGGCTGGGCTCAGCAGGGAAGTTGTTGGTGCCACTGACGGCTGGGCTATCCTGAGGGGCTGAGAGCCCAGCAGCAGTCCCAGACTGCTCCTTTCAGCTCTCCTTTTTGTGCTCCAGTTTCACTGTTTGGGCTCCTTTGAGAGCACCCCCTTTGCTGTGTGGAGGCTTTCGCCCCTGTCCAGGGGCTGGTGAGAGCTGTCACACAGCCAAAGTAATTTTACCTGTGCAAGGCTGGCAGCAGCATGGCCTAAACAGGTTTGCCACTCCATTTAAAAGGGATTCAAGGTCAGCTTGTTGGAAATGTGGTTTGACCGGTATGGAAGCGATCAGGGTATCTGGAAGCTGTTTTTAGCAGGCAGGTGGCCGCACAGGTAACCTTTGCCATGGCTGCAGTCAGTCCTGCTGCACAAAAAGGCCCTGGGGACTGTGACGACTGCAGGCATGTGGGAGTACACAGGGTCACGGGGCCCATGTTGGTCTCAGCCAGCTCCTTAACCCTTCCTTTCCCAGGGCAGTTATTAAAACAAATGCATCATTTGACCTTATCAATCTCTAACAACTTCCTGAAAGGTAGTTGTAGTCAAGTGAGGGTTGGTCTCTTTCTCCAGGCAGCAACTGACAGAACGAGAGGACACAGTCTCAAGCTGTGGCAAGGCAAATACAGGCTGGGCATTAGGAAGAAGTTTTCCACAGAAAGAGTGATTAGGTTCTGGAATAGTCTGCCCAGGCAGGTGGTGGAGTCACCATCCCTGGATGTGTTTAAAAAAAGATTGGATGTGGCACTCAGTGCCATGATCTAGTTGAGGTGTTAGGGCACGGGTTGGACTCAATGATCTTGAAGGTCTCTTTCAACCTAGACTTTCTGTGATTCTGTGATCATTATTTTGGCACAGCCCTGTTGAGTTCACCCAGAGGAGCTGAGTGTGAGACAAGAGGGGTGGTGTATGTGACCCCCCTCTCACTGTCCCACACTTGAAGACTCAGTAACTGAGCTCTGGGCTTTCAGAAGGTGGACTGCATTTTTGACAGATTTTTTCTCATCAAATTACTGGAGGAAAAATGGTCTCCCCTCAAGCGAGGAAGGGGTTAGATGTCTGTTTGTGATCCTGTCCAGCTAGGTTTATGCTTTCAGTGTACCAGCTCTGGTTTATTTACTAAACTCCTAAACAAAGTCAGTCCTTGATGCATCACGATCACAATCACAGTGCTGAAGTTTGCAAGCTCCTGCGTGGTGGTAGCATTGTCATGGGGCCTTCCGCATAAAGGAAATTTCCTTCCCAATGTTTCTTCAAGATAAGTTGGATTCTCTATTATTGATACTGCTCAGAGAGCGGCTTCCGTTTTCCTGCTATGCATGTTTTGCATGTTGCTCATTTCTCTTTACCCTTGGGAAACAAATGTTTTCATAAGCTGTAGGACACTTGGAGCTCCACCCATATCCTCTCATTTTAATTATTCTTCAAAATCCATAATTGTGTTTCTGAAAATATGAAGGACATTTGTCAAAACCATCACATGAGGTTTGTAAATAGCACTGAAGGCCCATGGCTGATGTTAAATCCCTGGAGTCACCACTCATGGATGCACCTGGCCCTTATGGTGGAGGTTTTTGCACATTAAGAGAGTCACAGTTGTGTTGTTTGCATAACTAAATTGTCAGGGCTCTAAGCACCACATTTCTGTACATATCTTTCTTTATCTGAAACATACAACCAAAATTCCTTGGGTTTAATTCTGTGTGTGCTTTAACCTGAAAGCCCAGAACAGAAAAATAGTTTAGCAGTTAGAAAGGGTTGATAAAAGCATTGCAAAAACCTGCTGTCATTGTGAAACACCATGTAGAAATAATCAGGAGAGGTTTTAACATGACCAACCCCAGTCACACCACTTTCCAAATGGGCTTAATTTGCTTTCCCACGTTGTGGGAGTGCAAGAGGAGTGAAGTGATGTGGGGTAAGAAGGGCTGTGCCTTCTCCCTCCAGGGGCTTCTCCGTCTGAGAGTGTCAGTGGGGAGTTTGAGCTCTGCTCCGCCTGTGCCAAGTGTGGCATAAAGCATGGCCTTCCTGGCTGACTGCCCCATTAGGAGCCTGAAAGAGCTGCTGTGTCTCTCCTTTTTTCTGACATAGGTTGCTGGTTGTCCCAAAGGTTGGCAGTGTCATCTGGGGCCTGGCCCTTGTGTGGTGCCACAGGGTTTTCCCATGGGGCTGCACTCAGACAACCCAGGATCTCCCTGCTTTTGGCCCTGCTTGCTGTAAATCAGAGGCGAAATGAAAAGAAAGTGAAAAGCCATTAATAACTTCAGCACTGAAGTTGCTGGAGCTCATGTGAAAAGCTGCCTGTAGGCTCAGTATGAGGAGTTAGCGCTGGAACCAGCACAGCTGTGATCCCAGTAGAGACTTTCACACTATTTTTAAGTGGCAGAGCCAGCAGGGAGGAGGCCAGTTCCACAGAGAATGGGTGGGGATCAGGTGAGAGTAGCTCAGGCAAGAGCGAGCTGGGGCGGGGGCGGAGGTCGGGAGCCAGAGAAACCAACCGGGCCCTGCAGCCTCTCGCTGTAAACAGGAAACAGGGGCCACCGAGAGCAAGGCTGAGGAAATGGGAAAGCAGAAGGGGAGAGGTAGCAACTGGCTTTGAACTCTAGAGTGAAGAAAACACTCCTAATGGCACCACCATCAGCTCCCCCAGCACAGAAGGCCTCTAGCCAGGCTGGACTCCCATCCTTTTCCTCCCTGATAGTTCACTGTTCTTAAGGATGCTGAGGCAACACTCAGGGCAAGAAGTCAGTCAAACTTTCTCAGGGTTTTTTTCCTGAGTCCCCACTGCCTGAAAAATGCACTTTGTCCTCCTTTGGGGCCACTGAAAGTGCTGGGGTGGGAAAGCTTTTTGGGAAAGCGGCCTCAGAGCCACATGGACACTCTCCCCAGGAGGGACCTGTCTTCCCTGTCCTGGAAGGGCTGTTTGCTCTGTTGGCTTCCTTGACTTGCTTTCAACACCAGAAGATCCCAAGCTGGTGTCAGTTAATACCATGGCTCCAAAGGTTTCACAACATGACTTGATGTGTCACTGCATCTCCCACATTGTATCTTTCATCTGTTTAAAATTAGGCCCTGACTCTTCATCTCCTTTTACTAAACCCACATGGACATTCTTTTCCCATTCTTTACTTTCACTGTGACCCCAGATTGGGGGAGTTATTAATAACCATGTTTTTTGACCAAATTTTTTTTTAATGGTTGGCTTTAAGATAGTATTTGATAGCTCTTTTTGTTTTATATAATATTTTGTATATCCAATTCTACTTCCATGGTCCTGTACATTGGCATTTCTCTTTGGAATGAATGTAAGCACAGAGATCATTGAATGTTGTGCTTCTGTGTAGAGACTACAATGATTAAATAAACAAACTTGCTGAACTGTTTTGGGGTTTGTACAAGGTGGTGAAAGGAGACATCATTTCTGTTGGAATTTTCTTTAAAAACACCAACTATTGCAAGGGTTCTCTGCTGTGACTTGTTTCAAAAAATACTTCAAGTAAAGGCATGGATTACTAGACCTGTAGATATGCAGATTACAGCATTTCCAAGTACTTGCTATAAATAGTTCATAAAAAATATATTTTAAGATAGTAGACACTAGCTGCAGTCCCTGCTGATTTCCTGTTCTCTTCCTCTATCACAGGGATCTACTGCTCCATACATGAGCAAACACAAATGAGGGCAAACACAAAAATACAAACTGTCAGTTCACCCAAAGCACATTGTTTTGTCACAGCTTTGACATTTTTCCAAGCCACATTTGTAATTTCACACCTTAAGAGGTAGGTAAAAGCTGTTAAAAATGGGGCAGTTTCAGGTCAGTAGATTTGGTTATGTCCAACCACATGGGTAGGAAGGACAAGTTCAGAAATAAGTGGGAGGAACTGAAATCTTAGGGTGGGGTTTGTGCAGTTGTGCAAACCACCACTCAGTGCAGGTCTGCTCTTCCTCCCACTCACCACTGTTCTGTTATCTGATTTCTCTTCTTACTGTATTTTCTTATTTTACTTGGTTACCAGCTTTCTTTCCTCTTCACTCTCAGCATCTTTGTTATCCCACATCACCATGATCAGATTTTTGCTGCTGTCCCCAAGGCCCTGGAGGCAGTGACTGGTAATGAATGTGCTGGGACCATGCCCTCACCATGCTGCACTGCCAGAAAGGGAGCACATCCTTCCTTTTGGAGGACAGCATCCACCAAGCCCCTGGGCTGTCAGATCTGGAATGTTCTCCATGTTTCAAGCAACATTCTTGGAGCTTTCAGAACTGAGGATGCTGCAGTTTAGGATTAATCTGTCTTCATATCCTGTTCCTGCACATGCCAACAACATTATAGAGACTGATGGGAGGCTTGGAATCTTGTCTGCCTGGGAAAGCAGAGAACTTCCATTCATCTGTCTAACTGTGGCTTTCAGAGGCTGAGTCAGAGCACCTGTGTTTTGACAAATTTGGTCTGTAGTATTTCCCAGCTCAGTGAAACAACTTTTGGCTAACAAGACTTCATCCAAAGCCCTTGGCAAAAGAATGTAAGCACAGAGGTGTATAATGTTTTCTGTCTGAGAGCTCTAGGCTTGGCAGATAGCTGGGTAGGAGTTTGTGAATTAATGTGGAGTGCAGTGAGCCTGTGCAGTGAGAGAGCTCTCACAGCCAATGTTTTCCTCTATAAACAGTTGTGAAAGACTCTGGGAAGGGAAGGTGGAAAGAATATATTTTTCTCTGGCTTGATATAAATGCTTGTCTACCTCAGGCATGCAGTTATGGAAAAATTCATGTTGACATTGTGTAAATACAGTTATAAATGTTGAATCTGCAAATAAATACTGTCATGAGAAGGGAAGAAAGTCAGTGGGAAGCTTTGGTCTCTGCTCTCTATCATATTTGTCTTAATCCAAAAGGACTTGTGGTATTTTGGGGGATCTGTTGCGGAATTGTGTGTGTATTCCAGAGCAGGTGAATTCAGCAGGTGAAGAATGGTGGGTTTTCAATGAAAAGTCCTAATTTCATCAATGATTCTCCCAAAAAGACAAGCCCTACCTTTGATTTAATCTTAAATGTTTGAGTATCCCATTTTCCCATAGAAATGTGAGCTGTGGTTTATTTTGAGTAACATTATGTTGTTTTCCCCACAGATGAACGTGAGGCAGTTCAGAAGAAGACCTTCACAAAGTGGGTGAATTCCCACTTGGCTCGTGTGTCCTGCCGAATTACAGACCTGTACACTGACCTTCGAGATGGGAGGATGCTCATCAAACTCCTGGAAGTGCTTTCAGGAGAGAGACTTGTAAGTGCTTATCAATATCCATTGTGGGGGGATTGGGTTGGATTGGGTTTGGGAGGGGTTTTGTGAATCCTTATCTCAACTGCAGTATAAGAAATCTGGGTGCTGAGGATTCAGCACTGAAAATGTCTTTTTATATATTAAAGGAAAAAGAAAAAAAGAGTTCTATTGCTTCAGCTGGATCTAGACACCACTGAAATGCTTTCCTACTGGCTTCAGTGGGAATCAAAGGAAGTCTTCTTCAAAGGCTCCTTGCTGGTAACATGCTGAGTGCTTCCAGCAGCATGTTCCCTGCTCCCAAATCTGGGAGACACAGAGTACAAAATGTTCCTGAGACCCTTAGATCCCTCGATGGTGGTGAGTTAGATATGCTGGGGGACATTCCTGTGCCCTGTGGGCAGTGGCCCATTTCTCTGCTAACAAACCCTGCACTGCTGCACGTATGCAGGCCTGGCACATCCCTGCTCCCTTCCCAGAGCAGGGTTGCCAGGGTTGTGCAGGACAACAATTAGAGAGGGCCACGCCACCCTGGGAGCAGCTGGAGGGGTGTTCATTACACCCCACTGCTGAGCAATGTCCCTGCATGTACTTGATTTTACTCAGATAGATAAGGCTTGGGCTTTCTTTGGTTAGGAGAATACCTAAAATACATATAAATAAATGGGTCAAATTCTTTCTTTGGGTGTGCTGAGGCATCCCCTTTGTACCAGCACAAGTATGGTGAGTGAGAAAGTCCTTGTTGTGGAAAATGTTGCTGCACAAGAGGAAAACTGGGTGCCAGGAAATGGCTGGATATCAGCTTCTCGTTCAGTTCCTTAAAGGATGGCAATGCTCTTAACTGCCTAATTTAGAGCAATCTTTTCAAAGAAGTACAAGTCTTTAGCTAAGACCCAAGGCTGCAGGAGGCTGGGTAATCACTTGTCATGAAGCTCTCCTATTAATGGAGCTCCATGGCTTAAGACTCTGGTTAATGAGTGGAACATACGGCCCGGTGTAGTATGTGTGTGTGGGGAGGCAGGAGAGGAGCTGCCTGAGTGCATCTGGGAGGGCAAGGGGGTTGTGCTGTGCACGGGAGTGCCTGTGTGGATGGAGTAACAAATCCTGGTGCTCATCAGCTGCAGTTTGCTCAGAGCCTCTCTGTCTCTGCCAGACCACTCACCTCAAGCGACATGTTGGGTTTGATGTGCTCACTGCGGGTAGTAGTGAGCCCCTCACACACAGGTAGTTGAGACCAACACGTCCCATTATTTGAGGGCTGAGACATCAACTGTGTCAGCTCTGGTTAAATCTGCCTGTCTGCCTGCCAAGGTTTGACTTTCAGCAGCGAATAGGAAGCTCAGAGCAGTCCCATGACTGTGGCTGCACGGTTCATTTCCATAGTTCACTCCAGGTTTTGGAAAATGCAGACAGGGCTGAGGCAGCTGCGGGGTGGGGAGAGGACAGGAGCCTCCTGGAGCTGCCCTTGCATCATTGTGTCTGGCATTGGCAGCTGCCTGCACCACCACACATTCTTTTTGTAGCTTCCTTATCTGAGGCTGGAGGACAGCAGGTTCTGTTTGAACAGCGCATTCCACCACACCTTCCTCTACAAACAAGAGTAAATGCAATGCACTAAACCTTGAGACAATTACACACACCAAAAATATTCTAGAAGGATTGCCATGTAGCATCCACTTGCTGATGTTCTTCAGTTTTTGGAATTTATTTTAGTCAATATTAGGTAGGTTCTGACATCTCCATGGCACGCCAGGGAACTTTGAAGGCGGATCTTATGCAGGAGGCTTAAAATCATGACAAGAAACATCAAATGGTAAGAAAGCAGAAACTAGCATAGGTATCTCATAAACATGGTGTATTTACTGGTGCAGTGGAACAAACAAAATTTGTTTCCTCTCTTTTGAAACTGGGATTCAGATTCAGGAGCTGGAGCCTGTGGAGCAGAGTCCAGGATTTTGGATACCAATCAGGGAAGCGGGGCTGCTCTTTGCCCTCTCACTTTGATTGCACAAACCCTGCATGTTGATGAAAACCCACAGTCCTTGGAGGCGTGTGGGAGAAACTCAGAATGAGAGCAACCAATAACAGCAACACCTACACCTTCCTGACCTTGCTCAGTTTGATTCCTAATCCTAGTGTTTAGTCCAGACCTGACAGCATAATGTCCTCTGCACAGCAGTGTTTGGAAGGAAACTGACAGCATGCAATGCTCTCACTGAGCACAGTGGGAAAGAATCCAGCCAGCATAAAAGGACAGTTGTAATTTGGTTTGCACACACTGTTAACCAGCTTCTCCCAAACAGAAAAATAAAGTTGGGAATTGTTTTTGACCTAAGATTAAGCATTTAGCTCAGTTTGTTCCATAACCAAATTAAGGATTAGTAAATTCCTTACAATTCCTGGATGCTAAAAGGTCAAACCACTTAAGCACATTCTCTGTAGTGAATTCTGTCACATTTTCACTTGGAAAAGAGGAAGGGTTTTTATGTAGAACCGGTTTTCCTGTAACATGCATGTGAAGACTCTGGGTTTGGTACTTGTTTTTCCCTCCACTCAGTGTCTGGATCTGTGTCAGCCTAATAAATGTGCAAGATATGTCTCACTATGCCTCATCCTGAGGCTATGCAGGGGAGTGTGGTAAGCACAGCCACACCTTGCACAAACCAGACTCAGACGCCTCTTCCTCTACATAAAACATCCCTGGTGAATGGTTTTGCTCTGTAACCATGGCACTGGAGCTTCTTTTTGTGCTAAAAGAGCTTTTCGAATCCTTTTCTGCTTGGTAGTTTGAGGCAATAGAGGTGGTACAGGTACTGCTTCAGGCAGTGGGAAGGACTGTGTTAAGGCAGAAAGAACATGTTGCGGTCTGCCACTCCTGCTGAGAAATGGCCACAATCACAGTCATTCCTGAGCCTTGGGAACATCCTTGTGCAGATGAGCAGGCCTGGGAAGCTGCTCCAGGGCTCCAGGTAGGGCCATGGGCTGAGAGGGGCTGTGGGCCAGAGCTAGGGGTGCAGCCAAGTCTCCGCCTTCCCTCCTGCCCCAGAACTGTCTCCTACCTGTATTTTGTTTTACAAGGTTCAGTCAAGCCTTACATACAGTTTTCTACACTCCTAATGATTGATGGTGCCAGCTAAAGGCTGGATCCCAGATTGTCCCTGCTGGGTGAGGAATCTCTGACAGGCTTCAGCCAACCATGCAGCTCCCTCCTGCTTCTTCTGCTCCAGCTGTGGCTCTTTGCACTGGCAGCGTTTGGGATGGGGTGTGCACAGGCTGTACATGCAATTTGAGCCTCTTTGGAGGGCCTTAAATACTCCAATGCAGTGGGAGTCTCCTGGAAATTCTCCTCCTTGCTGGGAGCTGTGCGTTGACCCTGCATCATTCCCTAGCCTTGGGAGAGCAGACCCAGGCTGACTGAGGCTGAAGCTGGTGGCCTCAGGGTTTGTGTGTCCCTAAGGTCATCTTCCTGCACGACTTTTCTCTCCACCATCCCCTGTGGCACAGGCCGTGTTCCCAAGGACTGTACCATGGCACTGGCCGGCTGAAACTCTTCCCCTTGAATGCAGGCTGGGGTAAGGATATTGCCTGAGCTATTTCCATGGCCAGTTAATTACATTAACTGCAGAAAACAAGGAAATTGTGGCAACTAGTTGTTTCTCTGAGTACCTTTAGTGACATCCCAGTGCACACTGAACAGGCTATTCAGCTGTAATCCTCATCTGCAAACAAAGTTCCTTCGATTTTATTCAGTTTTACAGCAGAATTGTGCATGCTGATAACACATTCATTGCATTTTTGCAGTTGCATTGGGCCTTCATATAACTGTGTTATGTTGGTGTAGCTGATTTTTTAATTAGTATTCTTTTCCTATGAAAAAAAATTTGTAATCAATCTCTGTTATTTTCTTACTCTTTATCCGATTTACTGACCAAAGAAAAGCAATGCCACTTCCTTCTGGAGAAGATTTACTGACTAGCTCATAGTTCAAATCTGACCTTGTGGGTGAATATCCAAGAGAGGAAACATAAGGGAAGTAAGCAGGAAAAATCATTTGAAAGGCAAATGAAATTGGGGCCACGTGTCCAGCTCAGGTCCAAGGTATTGGTTTTTCCACCATGGGTTTGGCACCTCCTTCCACTATCCTGGTGAAAATGGGCTGGAAGATGCAAGGAGTGGTTTCATCCTTGGAATTTGAGGAACAAATGCAGTGTTGCTGCCTGAGAGTGGTGATGCAATGGCCAGGACTGAAGAGTTTACAAGCTCTGATTTCCCCCCCTTCCATCTACAGTAATAAATGTTTTTATTCTTTCTTTTACCTTCTAGCCTAAACCAACTAAAGGAAGGATGCGTATCCATTGCCTGGAGAATGTGGATAAAGCCCTCCAGTTCCTGAAAGAGCAACGAGTGCACCTAGAAAACATGGGATCTCATGATATTGTGGATGGGAATCACAGGCTGACACTTGGTCTTATTTGGACTATTATCCTGAGATTCCAGGTAGAGTTGTGTGCATGCATAGATAAATGGATAAGCTTTCCACGCCTGTTTATCACATACTTCACTGTGCATTTTAGGAGCAGAGTGCTCCCAGGTGCTCCCAAATGATGGGAGGTAGAAGTGCCAGTGAACCTGTCAGGATAAATCAGTCGCTGTGGTGCTGCTGACCTGTAGTGGGAGATTCCTGTGGGGAAATTCATATGGCTTTATTTCTAAATCACTAATAAATGTGAAGCTCCAGTCTCTACACTAGATCCAGGAGGAAATGCTTCCCTGAGCTGCTCTCCATCTCCATGCTGGTTATCCATAACCTGGCTGGCTTGGCACTGACATTGATTAAGGGTGCCCACATGAATTATTTTAGTGTCCCAGCTAAGGCTTGAGATTTCTTGTTTTCCAGCAAGTTACATATTGGTCTTTGCCCTCAGTTAAGAAAAGCTGGAAAGTCCTTTTGCAGAAAGAATAATACATCCATATTACAAATATATAACTCATAATAAATAGCATAGTAATAAACATTTAATAGCATTAATTTTGGTTTTTCCCAGCATTCCTTTCACCTTTTCCAAAAAGGCAATGTGTTTTCTTAGAGAAATATTGAAATCTTCTGTGTCACTTTTAGATCCAAGATATCAGTGTTGAAACTGAGGACAACAAAGAGAAGAAATCTGCTAAAGATGCTCTGCTTTTGTGGTGCCAGATGAAAACAGCTGGGTGAGTGTGGATTAAGTCATTATCTCTAAAGTTCTTAGAGCATTTAGAGTTTTTGTTCAAATAATTTTCAATGGGCAAACATATCTCTTACCTCTCAGAGAAAGGGAATTCAAGACAAGTGAGTTGATGTTTACAAGTCAGGAAAGTCTGAATTTATGATGTTAATTCTGGGTGATAAACACACCAATCTGATAATCTGTTAATATATGTATAGTAATATGCTGACTCCTTTTCACCCTATTCTGAAGAAATAATGACAATTTCAAGGGAAACTTGATGTCTCCCTGCTCTGGCTTTTGGTGCCAGAGTGTGCAGAGCTGCACTGGGGGTACTGTATTGATTGCACTCTCCTTGTTTTTGTTCTGCAGGTACCCCAATGTCAATATCCACAACTTTACAACAAGCTGGAGGGATGGTATGGCGTTCAATGCACTGATCCATAAGCACAGGTATGTGTGGCTCAACGCCTGCCCTGGTTTCGCAGCTACCTTGCAGCTTGATTTTAAAAATCCATGAAGAGCAGGAAGTTGAGGAGTTGCTGAGAGTTTTACAGCAACTTGCCTTGTTTTGAGCTTTATAGCTCTTGTCATTGTGAGCTCGGCTGGGCAGCAGCTTCTCACACCACAAGTCAAAACAGGCTGTGTTTGGTTTCAAGGGCATAAATTACTCCTGTGATTATTTGGGTTTGGTTTGGTTTGGTTCTTGTACCTCAGTGAGTAACCCATGTCCAGGCCTGGAATTCAGGGGTGGGAGTGGGGAAGCACACCCAGAACAGCCCTGAGGGGGGAAGGAAATCCCTGCCCAAGGATGGCCAGATGTGGTGCCAAGCTGCCATGGCTGGGGATTCTGCTCATGGCAAGCTCATGAGAGTTAATCCAGATGGATTGCACACTTCCATGGGCATGAGGAGAGACTCATGACTACAACTTTGTTCTCTTCTCCAGGGTCACCTTCCCTGCTGTTAAACTCTCCCCTACCCTCTCCCATGGCCATGTGCAGGGCATTGCTTCATTCCTTTAACGCTGCTGGGAAATGCACAGGGCATGTGAAACCTTCACTGAGTTTTCTAAGGGTTGGAGATTTTAGTTCATTTGAGTGTGGCTGCACTGTGCTTTGGGAAATCTAAAGAATTTTCCATCCTGTCTAGGCCTGATCTGATTGATTTTGACAAGCTGAAGAAATCAAATGCACACTACAATCTGCAGAATGCTTTTAACCTTGCAGAGCAGCACCTTGGTCTTACCAAGCTCCTGGACCCTGAGGGTAAGAATTCCAGCAGTTTCAGCACTTAAGGGCTCTTTCCTCCCACCCCTCCATGTCAGAGCACATGTCTGTGACTGCTTTTTGTGTCCAAGAGCAGCTGGACGCTGCTGACTCACCTGGTGATACAGGCAGAGGCGGGGGAGAGAATGTGAGATCTCTCCAGCTACAAACTGAGCAGCAGTAGCACAAGAGCCCTTAATCCTGTGTTTATTTACTGCCATCTGACAAATTTGTTGGCCTGGCCATGTGTCCATAAAGTCATTCCAGTCAGGCTTCCTGCTGAGAAGGAAGAGGAGCAGAGAAACTTCACCCCATGCTTCTATCGGAGTGTGTGTGCTCCCAGTGCTGGGACAAGAGCCTTTTGTGTCACAGGGCAAGAGTGATGTGCTCAGGCAAGTTTCTTCTTGCTTGTTTTCCAGTTCCTCAGAAATGCTGCAGGAGAGGAAATATTTTGTTTTCCACCTGTATCTCTCAGATTCACCCAGACAGACATAGGTTTGAATTCCTCTCTCCAAATGGTGACACAGCGCTGAAGTTGTCAACAGTAGTTCTGTCAGCTCACACAGACACCAGAGGAGTTATTTGGCTGTGTACAAACTGTGGCAAAGTCTGGAACGTGACTGTAAAGCCCACAGACCCCAAGCTTTACCCCCAGTCCACACTACTGCCAGAACCAGTGCAAAGCTGCTCAGTTTACTTTTTATTAGGACACCAACGTTAGGGGCTGAACTACTACTGAACCCATCTCTGACTCCCAAATGCATCCTTGGTGCACTCTGAGCTCTGTTGGTGTAACCCCTGCAGCCTCAGCATGCTGAGATAACTCTTGTTTGGTTTGCAGATATCAGTGTTGATCACCCTGATGAAAAGTCAATCATCACCTATGTGGTGACATATTACCACTACTTCTCCAAGATGAAAGCTTTGGCTGTCGAAGGAAAACGTATTGGAAAGGTCTGCTGGTTTAAATTATAAATTGTTACAAAGCAAGTGAAATATTTCTCTTTTTCTTCTTGGGTGTTAATTTTTTAAGAGTCCAGTCTCTGGTAATTTTGATGTTTTTGCTTTTGAACATATTTTGAATGTTAAATATTCCCATGTGACTATGAGGGGTAGTTAATTTCCAGCTGTCTCACATTGGAAAACACTTGGCTGCTGTTTTATTTTTGCTTGTTTATTTTGCATCATTGCTACTTTTCCTTTCTCATTAACTGCGTCTCACCTTCTGGGCCCTCTGTCTTCTCTGGAAAAGTCCCTCATTTAAAACATGTCGAATCATTCTCTGTCCTTTGACAACATTGCCCCGTCCTTACAGCTGACAGACTGAACATGAATCCTTGTGTGAGCCGCAGCTCTGTCCCTCTATGCTGTGGGATCCTGAGAATTTAGTGCTGAAAAATGCCAAGTTCTCATTCCTTAGGGATCCCAGCAGTGAGTACTCTGATTCACAACTCAAGTCTCCCAGCAGTTTCTTTTATGTGGCTTTTTGGATTTAAATGACTGAAGAGCACTGCCCTGTGACTCATGTGTGTTGTACTGCTGCTGCAGGTGCTTGACAATGCCATTGAAACAGAGAAAATGATAGAAAAATACGAGTCCCTGGCTTCTGATCTGCTGGAGTGGATTGAACAAACCATTATCATCCTCAACAATCGCAAATTTGCCAACTCCCTGGTTGGGGTGCAGCAGCAGCTGCAGGCGTTCAACACTTATCGCACAGTGGAGAAACCACCCAAGTGAGTTTAATCTCAGCTTAACACAACAGTCAGTGGTCTTGTTGGCTTAGTCACTCACTGATTTTTTTTTTTAAACAAACACATCCAAGTACTTTTAATTGTGGCTTAAGAATTTATTTTCCTGAGCAAGCGCAGCTCTCATATTCCTGATTGGAACTCGTCGATATTACTTGGGGCCCATTTGCTTTGTGCTGTTCAGTGTGCAGATAATAACAACAGCAATGAACAAAGTGTGTCTCCCACAGGATCTGGGAGTCCTGGAAGCTGTCCCTGCCCTGGGATGCCTGTCTTATCATATGAGTGGTTATAGCGTACTGCAGTAGTACAGTAATGTCACCACTCGTGCTTTTAATAGTGGATAATATCAAAATGCTGCTATTAAAAGATCCCTACTGTTTATCCAACATGAAGAGGAAGCATGTCTGGCTTCGTCAAACAGCTCTACTTAAACTGATACAAGCAAAACTGGGCAATTTTTTCTGGAAAGCCTCTTTTAGGATTGTGATATCCAATCTGTTTATTATTTTTGTCTAATTTGAGCTCTAATGAATAATAATCACAACCCAAAACATTACACAGGATCCAGATTTTTCTAAAATTGTAGACTATTCCCTAATGCCCATGGACTTTGTTTATTTCACAGGTGTACAAAACAGAGAAAACAGTGGCAAGAATTTATTGACTGCAGAGAGCTTAAAATAAAACTTCCATTTCTTGTGCTGATGGAGTAAACTAGGACAGTGCATATACTAGAATTAAAAAAAAGCCCTTTTCCTGTCTCCCGAAGGGTTTAAATCCAAACACTCAGACAGCTGACTTCTGTGAAGTTGCTTTTGCTGTCTGCCCCAACTGGCTCCAGAGGAAATGTGGGCTATTTCCATTGCTCCCAGCTTCCATGCAAGATGGAGGCGTTTATGTGAATGCACCATTCACCATGTCAATATTCCAAACAAGTGCTTTATTATCGTTTATTGCAGTCGACTGTATTCAGTCTTTCATATAAGTCCTTCCTTGTGAGGGTGGTGAGGCCCTGGCACAGGCTACCCAGAGAAGCTGTGGCTGCCCCATTCCTGGAAGTGTTCCAGACCGGTGGGACAGGGCTGGGAGCAACCTGGGATAGTGAAAGGCGTCCCTGCCCTGGCAGGGGGTATAAGTGGATGGGCTTTAAGGTCCTTTCCAACCCAAACCATTCTGTCAATCCATGATTCTGTGGCTATACCTTAGCAGTAATGAAAGTTTGATTGTAACTCAATTCTCTTGCAAAATTTTGTTTAGATTTACAGAAAAAGGAAACCTGGAAGTACTGCTTTTTACCATCCAAAGCAAAATGAGAGCCAACAATCAGAAAGTATACATGCCAAGGGAGGGCAAACTCATCTCTGACATTAACAAGGTAAACTGAACAGCTCCTCCCCTGTGACTTGGGATATTGCTGTTTTCTCTCAGAAAACCAGGCAGAAAAACATTTGTGATCTCCAGCCTTGATGTGGGGGCTGTAAGGGATGGATGTGGTGGGGTGACCTTCTCCTGTAGCTTGGACTTACTACCCTGAGCCAGATTCTGGGAGTCCTCAGCATTTGTAGGAGCTTCTGCTCCTGGGGCTGCCAGCTCTGCCTTGCCCCTTGTGGTCCTGGCTGTTGGAGAGGAGTGACAGAAGTCAGCAGCAGTAGGTGCTGTGCCCGCCCATTCACCTCCCAGTGCCCTGCTTGGGCATTGTGGATCCCTCTGGGGTCCTGCAGCATGTTCTCTGCTGCTGCAGCTGGCAGGGCAGGGCTGGGTACAGCAGAATTGACAGGCTCTCTCAAGGATAACAAACAGCTTCAGCCTAGCAGCTTCCTCCTTTGTGTTTGATCATGCTTGGCATTCCCAGACCAGCTGTTGTGGGTGTCTGTGGCCTCACCCCAGGGAGCACTAAACTGCTCAGCTCTCCTGGTTGCAGGAGGAATGCCTAAAATAGTCATGTTTCAGGCAATTTCACATCTGTTTGGATTTAGATTTAGTTTGTGTTTAATTGAGGGTATTTTTGTTGTCTGTAAGAAGATCTGAAAGGTGATTAGCTGACCTCCAACATGCTTCTAAGACTTCTGATTTTTGTAATATTATCACAATGCATATGAATTACTTCTGGCTTGGGGGAAGAAAGGACTTGTAAGCACCAGAAGTAACCAAATTCTGCAGTTTTTTCTTTTCCAAAGTGTAATAAAGAATAACAGTGGTATATTGATTTTGGAGGTGAGAAGCCATGAATCTCTAATTCCCATTTCCTAAAGGAGGAAGACAGAATCTGCTTGTTTGGATACTCAGGAGATTTTATTTTTTTAAATAAACACTTTCTTACACATTCCAGCCATGTAGTTTCCTTAGGCTTTGTTGGGAAGGGGGGTAAGAAAGGACGAGAGAAAATGCATCTGAGATAAACAACTTGCTCAGAAAATGACTGAGTAAATTGAGAACAGATTTTAAGTCATGCATTTATATTAGCAAACAAGATGTAGGGCCAGCCAGTGCAAACTGGATTTATGGGCTTATAAATAATTGAACGAGTTTGGTGAAAGTTGCCTGTAGTGACTTCAGCCCTGATTTCATGTGAAGTAGAATGGGATTTATCATAATCTTGTAAGAATGTGTTGTTTAGGAGCTGTGTGTTTTCCCTCCACGTCTTCAGGCCTGGGAAAGACTGGAAAAAGCTGAACATGAAAGAGAACTGGCACTGCGCAATGAGCTCATCAGACAAGAGAAACTGGAACAACTTGCACGGAGATTTGATCGCAAGGCAGCTATGAGAGAAACTTGGCTGAGTGAAAATCAACGTCTCGTTTCTCAGGTGCTGCTCTCAGAAATTGTCTGGGTGACTAAAATGGTTCCCATGAGTAATTACAGGTTGCAGTTCTTGCAAGGAGAACATTTTCTTCCCTGTGCCTCATATTTTACTACATCTATGTGTATATTTATTTATTGTATTCAGTTATATGTGTATGTACTGTACATCCTCTCTTTTATACATTTGGGATTTCCTTCCTTGAACCTACCAGCATGTGGTTAGGAGACTTGATGAGGAAATAACTACCCACAGTCAATATTTTCTTTTTCTGAATATTTTGGTGAGTTCAGTGAAATTAGCCCAGGACTTAATTTTATTGTTTAATATTAGAGATGATAATATTAGATCAGCCCCAGACTAATCCTGATGGCCATATGATTCTTCCCCCAAAGGCATTGAATAATATCTCTGATTTTATCAGTGGTTTTTTATTATCAGAGGCATCACTTATTTTATTTAAAGAACACTATTGGGAGCATTTTGAGGTCTCAAATTTGCTGACAAGTGTGTTTTGCCAAGTGAGAACTGACAGCAGAGGTTGAGCAGTGAGAGTTTTGTCCTCAGCAGCCATTCCTGAAGAAGTGCCTCTGTCTTTGCAGGACAATTTTGGCTTTGACCTCCCAGCAGTGGAGGCTGCCACAAAGAAGCACGAGGCCATTGAGACAGACATTGCGGCATACGAGGAGCGGGTTCAGGCCGTGGTGGCAGTGGCGAAGGAGCTTGAGACTGAAAATTACCATGACATCAAACGCATCACTGCAAGGAAGGATAATGTTATCCGCCTGTGGGAGTATCTCCTGGAGCTGCTCCGGGCACGGAGACAGCGGCTGGAGATGAACCTTGGGCTGCAGAAGATTTTCCAGGAAATGCTGTACATTATGGACTGGATGGATGAGATGAAGGTGGGTGGAAGTCTTTTGAGAACGCAGACCAAATATTCCTCAGAGGTGTATGTGTCCTTTTCTGTCAAGTTTTAGGATTCATTTTGCCCCTCTGGTTTAGTAGGCAGACCCAGAAGATCCACGTTCAAGAGCAGTGAACAAATTCCTTATGGTTTGTTAACAATAAAGATTAAAAACACATAAGGAAAAAGAACAAGTTCGCTTCTATAAAAAGCTACTTCCCAGCTTCATGTGTGTCTCATAGAGCCCAGAAGTTTTGGTCACAGTGCTTGGGTAAAGATGACAGATTTGGTAAAAGGAAATTAAATAATCTCTCTCCATCCTGATTTACATGGGGAGCAAGTCACCTCTTCACCTCTCTGCTTTAAAAAGCTTGAATTTCTTCCTGTCTGTTCTCCTGGGATCTGGGAAGGGAAAGGACCACGACTTGTCCATCAGCCAGCAGAACTTGGAAGCTGTTGGAGGAAAGAAACAGCTCAGCGGGAGCTCACAGCACCTGGGCTGAGTGCTGCTCCTTGGCCCTGCTGAGCTAACTCAGCCTCTCAGTATCCTAGACTGAAAATTCATTAAAGAGCAGTCAAGTGGTTGCCAGTGATTTCAAAAATACTGGCTGAAAATTTGAATCAGTCATGTCTCTACATTTGAAATTTCTGTCCTTATTGGCCTGGAGTTCCTTTGACCTAATGTACCAACAGATAACAGTGCCTGGAGTCTCCAAGAAGCAAACAGCTTATGGCCTTCAGCCTATTTTACTTGTCTTTCTCATTTTGTTCAGGTGCTTTTGCTGTCCCAAGACTATGGCAAACATTTGTTGGGAGTTGAAGACCTGCTGCAGAAACACACTCTGGTGGAAGCTGACATTGCTATTCAGGCTGAAAGAGTGAGAGGGGTCAATGCCTCTGCTCAGAAGTTTGCCACCGATGGAGAAGGTAACTAGCACCCAACATACCCCTTTTGTCTTAATTACCTATGAGGTTATCTGTGAGACTCATTAGTTCTGCAAGATAGGTTAGCTAAATTCCCCACCATAATGAGAGAATCAGATCCATTTGTTCCTTCTGTACTCAGCATTTCAATGATTCATTTGTCCAGGCACCTGCTCAGGAATTGAGTGTGGCATTGTGCCTTGCATGGGATGTCATGCTTCTTACCAGCAGCTGCTGTGGCTTTGTAGAGGTCACCACAGTTCCCTATGCTGTGTTCCTAATGCAAACATTTACACAGATTGTTGGACCCAGTCTGATTTATCCTAAAAGGAAGCAATTCCCTAGAACCGAGTGTTGTTAACTAGAGTGAACGACGTCCATTTTGTGCAGTTGTGTATAAATCTGAATTCAGTGAATTTTGTCTCACTGGAAACAGCCATGAATTTCATTCCTTTTGGGGTTTTTTTGTCCTTTGGAAAGAATAGTATTTTCTGATCTGTGTTATTGTGTGGTGGAACTTGAACACTTCCCACTCACTTTCCTTAGACAAACTATCGATTCTTTCATGTAAACCTTCTAGCTGGAATATGCAGGAATTCAGAGCTCTGTATATGCCCCAGCTGTGGGAGTGGGAGTGAGTGAGCCCAGACAGTAACACACGTTCTCTGTCCAAGCAGGTTACAAGCCTTGTGACCCGCAGGTGATCAGGGACCGCGTGGCTCACATGGAGTTCTGCTACCAGGAGCTCTGCCAGCTCGCAGCTGAGCGCCGTGCGCGCCTCGAGGAGTCCCGGCGCCTCTGGAAATTCTTCTGGGAAATGGCTGAAGAGGAGGGCTGGATCAGGGAGAAGGAGCAGATCCTGTCATCTGATGACTACGGGAAGGACCTAACCAGTGTCATCCGACTCTTGAGTAAACACAAGGCGTTTGAGGATGAGATGAGTGGCCGCAGTGGCCACTTTCAGCAGGCGATAAAAGAAGGTGAAGACATGATTGCGGAAGAGCATTTTGGGTCTGAGAAGATCAGAGAAAGAATTAAGGATATCCGGGAGCAGTGGGCTAACCTGGAGCAGTTATCTGCCATTAGAAAGAAGCGGCTGGAGGAAGCCTCTCTCCTTCACCAGTTCCAGGCTGATGCTGACGATATTGATGCATGGATGTTGGACATCCTCAAGATTGTCTCCAGCAATGATGTTGGCCATGATGAATATTCCACTCAGTCCTTGGTCAAGAAACACAAAGATGTGGCTGAAGAGATTGCAAGCTACCGGCCGACCATCGACTCTCTTCATGAGCAGGCCAAGGCCCTGCCACAGGAGCACGCAGAGTCTCCAGATGTGCAAGGCAGGTTGTCTGGAATTGAGGAGAGATACAAAGAGGTTGCTGAGCTGACCCGGCTGCGTAAACAGGCCCTGCAGGATACCCTCGCTCTCTATAAGATGTTCAGTGAGGCAGATGCTTGTGAGCTTTGGATCGATGAAAAGGAGAAGTGGCTGAATAATATGCAGATTCCAGAGAAGCTGGAGGACCTGGAAGTGATCCAGCACAGGTGAGAATGCCTTTACCAGGAAGTCTGGGCAATACTGGGTGGAAATGTTTTACCCCAGCTACCTTTCTCAGCTTGCCTGTGGCTCAGATTCTCTAATGCCTGGGGCATCTTGTGTTTGTTTTTCCCCACTCCAGGTTTGAAAGCTTGGAGCCAGAAATGAACAACCAGGCGTCCCGTGTGGCCGTGGTGAACCAGATTGCCAGGCAGCTGATGCACAGTGGCCACCCTGGGGAGAAGATCAAAGCACAGCAGGATAAACTCAACACAAGGTAAGTGAAAGCCTTATGCTCAGGAACATCACACCAGCTGGAACAAGTATGGTGGCATAATTTGTTTTTCTTAAGCAGGGTTTTTTAAGATACTCTGATGCTGTTACCTGAAGTATCTTTAAGGCTTCAAAAGGAAAGAGTTGTGCCTTTCAAATACTTGGTTATCAGGTGGAGTTTTGCTCTTGACTTAATCAGATCCTGAGTGTGTCAGCGCCTTGCTTTGAGAGCTGGAAATTTACTGTAATAATTACTATGATAAAAAAGAAATCGATATAGTTTTGTGTAAACTCCATCATTTTTTAGCTTTAGAATAAACCCAGGGAGTATGAAAAGTTGATGTAACTGCCAATTTTTCACTTGAGGAAAAATGATACTCAGTGTGCTGATACTTGTCACATTCTAATACATGCCATATCTGGGTTAATGATTGCTTTGCTAGAAATACTGATGCTATGGGAAGAACTGAGAAAACTCTGAGTAGCTGGGTTTACCAAGCTGGTGAGAGCAGCTGCTCACTCAGCAATGATGCCACATCCTTTTCCCACAAATCTCAATTTCTCTGCTCTCCTTTCCTCACACATTTCAGGTGGAGCCAGTTCAGAGAACTGGTAGATAGGAAGAAGGATGCTCTGCTCTCTGCTCTGAGTATCCAGAACTACCATCTTGAATGTAATGAAACCAAATCCTGGATCAGGGAAAAGACCAAAGTGATTGAATCCACACAAGACCTGGGTAACGACCTGGCTGGAGTGATGGCTTTGCAGAGGAAGCTGACGGGCATGGAACGGGACCTGGTGGCCATCGAAGCCAAACTCAGTGACCTGCAAAAGGAGGCAGAGAAGCTGGAATCAGAGCATCCTGACCAGGCACAAGCCATCCTTTCACGGCTTGCAGAGATCAATGATGTGTGGGAAGAAATGAAGACCACCCTGAAGAACCGGGAAGAGTCCCTGGGAGAGGCCAGCAAGCTGCAGCAGTTCCTGAGAGATCTGGATGACTTTCAGTCCTGGCTCTCCAGAACACAAACTGCAATTGCCTCTGAAGATATGCCCAACACCCTGACAGAGGCTGAGAAGCTGCTCACTCAGCACGAGAATATCAAGAATGAAATCAACAACTACGAGGAAGATTATCAGAAGATGAGAGACATGGGTGAGATGGTGACACAAGGGCAAACTGATGCTCAGTACATGTTCCTACGCCAGCGCCTACAGGCTTTGGACACCGGATGGAATGAACTTCACAAAATGTGGGAGAACAGGCAAAATCTCCTTTCCCAGTCTCATGCCTACCAGCTGTTTCTCAGAGATACCAAGCAAGCAGAAGCTTTCCTTAATAACCAGGCAAGTGGTCAAGATATACCTGACTTCATTTCTACAGGTTGGCACTGTGTACTGCAAGCAATTAAAAGACAAAGTCTATTGGTGGGAGAGCCATAAGCAGACAAATTGCCCTTTTCTAAGTGTATTTTACTTCAGACTGTTCTTGGGAGGTGTCTGTTGTTGGAGCAGCAGCATAGCCCGAGTGTAACAATTTTCTCTCTGATTTCTTTAATCCCAGGAGTATGTTCTGGCGCACACGGAGATGCCAGCTACCTTGGAAGGAGCAGAAGCTGCTATTAAAAAGCAGGAGGATTTCATGACCACCATGGATGCCAATGAAGAAAAGATCAATGCAGTTGTGGAGACAGGCAGGAGGCTTGTTAGTGATGGGAACATTAACGCTGATAAAATCCAGGAGAAAGTGGACTCTATTGATGACAGGTAAGGGCAGAATGATGGTACAATGTAGGTATTCCTCCTTTAATTCTGTTCTCTGAGAGATGCCCTTTTACCATGATTCAAAGGCAAAGTAACAGCTTAGAAAATGTCTGTTCCATAGTGTTTTCTTTGTCTTGTAGAAAAATAGGAACTGCCATGTTCCAGGAACGTGCCAAGCTAATCTTAGTTAAACAATACCTTTCCCACTTTCTTGAGGCTTGGTAGGTAATGAGCTCCCTACCCAGAATTTGGTTGTTTGAGTGTTGCCATGTAGTTCTTGGAGTACGAGCAGACTTGATGCTCTGGTGGGAGCTGTAGCAGTTGGCTGTGTCTGGTTCCACAAGTCTCAGTTTTCTCTGCTGCCCCCGAGCTGGTGTAATTACAATAACTTATTCCTGTCCTTCCTCTGGAGAAGGAATGTGGCTCTTCAAGGGTGTAATTGGCATTACATCCACCCCACCCACTTGACTTTGATCACCTCTTCCAGCTTGTCTGGTCACTCTGAGATCAGATTAGGAAGCACTGGTACAAGTGTGTCTTTCATCCCAGAACAAGTCCTTTGCTTTCTCTCTCTAGCTGTGGCATAGATGCTATAGAACATTAAAAGGTTTTTTTGCCTTGAAACCCAAATGTTCAGGCTTGGTGGCTGTTGCTCTTTCTGCTCTTGGTTTGGATAACAGTGGAGTCTTTCAAGGCACTGTGAGTGTTAGAACACAGCACTGAGCTGTGAAATGTCACTGATGATCCTCCCATCAGACTTCCATCCCCCCACTGCTGGTAAACTCAGATTCTCCTGGTGCCTTAATCTCCAAGTAGAAACTGAACTGAAGTAGTTCAGAAAATGTTGTACCTTTCCTGTTTGGGCAGAGATGTTCCACCGTGTATGCACCCACTTTAGCCATGCCTCATGGCTTCAGGAAAGGCAGCTTTTCCTGTTTCCAGAGCTTGCTGAGGGCTTCTGACAGCTGAACCCCCAGAGTACCCCATGTTTCCATTCTCTCTCTCTCTCTCTCACCAGCTTGGCTCTAGATCCCAGAGAGAATCTGCAAAGGCCAGGAAGAGGAGATTATATGAAAACAATCAAGGGGACAACTAGGACTAGTGATTTTCCTTATTTACCCTCTCTAAGGGCCCTCTACTCTAACTTTTCCATCCACTTAGGAAAGCAGGAGAGCTTGATCCTGGCCTTCTGGTCAGGTGTCCTCTTTCTGCAGCTTTTGTAATATTAAAAGAAAGTATCCAAGGATATCATAGCAAATGATGAACTGCATCTTGCAGCCGTGTCTGAAGTGGCTGGAGTGGGAGACCATTTCAGGGC
Organism: Dicaeum eximium; assembly: GCA_013396995.1. NCBI lineage: Eukaryota > Metazoa > Chordata > Aves > Passeriformes > Dicaeidae > Dicaeum > Dicaeum eximium. Next base: position 263,418 of record VWZP01004824.1, on the reverse strand, counting down.
ACATCCTGTGTGCTCTGCAGAGGCTCTGGTGGCTGTCACCCCAGTGCAGCTGCTCGTCTGTGCCCTGTTGTCCGTGCTGTCCTGCCCAGTGGACGTGTGCTGGAGTTCCTACTGGAACTGAGCATTTCCTCAATTCCAAAGCTATTTATGCCAAGCGCTGCAAAAACCATCCGGTGCACTGCTATCCAGGAAATCCGTGCGATTGCTCCCCGAGTCTGGGGGACTGATAAGCCTCCAGAACAAAGCCTTGGGGCTGTGTGCACTGGGAGGGGTAGCAAAGGAAGCCTCTTTCCTTTCACAAAAAGTGTCTCTCCCAGCCGAGCCCCACCTGGATGTCTAACAAAGGACCAAAACAAACAAGCACAAATATGTGCAGTGGCTCCATACTTCCCATAGGGAGCTCTTTGTTGTTTCTGGTGTTGTTCGGAGTGGATTTTGCAGTGGTGCTTTTGAGCTGTTCCTGAGGACACCCCACTAGCCTTGGTGCAGCAGACAGGCGCTGCCCTGGGATGGTTCCCATCTCAATATGGATGGTACAAGGGGGAGGGAAGTGCAATAGGAAAGAAACACTTCAGCACAACCTTTTAGTGCAGCTCACAAGCAAGAATGAATGAGCATAAGGACATGGAGTAAGGGTAAGGGAAGGAGAAGGTGGGTTTGCATCAAGCTAGGTGGGTTTGCATCACCAAGTAGCTATTCCAGCTGGCCCTGTACAGCTGTCCCTGCTTGGGTGACTTCTGCTGCTCTGAAGCATTTTCTGCTCCATTTTCTCTTGGAGGAGTGCTGGGGAACTGCCCCTCTCCATGTGCCTGCTCATGGCCTCTGATTCTCTAAGGGAGATTTTGTCTAAAGACAGTGGCAGATCTGGCACAAGTTGTGATCTAAGCCTGTTTTACATCAACTTTTGTATTTGTGCAACTTTCTGCTCAACAGGGAACAGAAGTAAGTTTTGTTCTTGCCCATTCAGAAGGGAAAGTGCCTTGTTTGCTGGAGCAATGAACGAAGCTAAAGCTGCCTTTTATATATCTGAGGATTCCTAGCAGGCAGCTGCATTCACACCATGTATAAGATTTAGTATTTCTGCACAGGCTTTGAAACCCACAGGCTTACAGTTAAACCACAAGCGGTTTTGTCAGTTTTCAGCACTGTCAGCATTCTCTCGGTCCTCTGGGAGTCAGCTTGGGGACACCGGGCAAATTCTGGATTAATTTGTGTCAGACACCTCCTTGTGCTGAACAGATCTCACACTTTGGGTGTAAGTCTCATGTGTGATACAGAATTCAAAGCCATTCTAAATAACTGGAGTCTGCAGAGCAAACTATTCTTCTTCCACCAACTGAGTAAATTAGTAAGAAGCAAATTAGTAAGAAGCAGTCATTGACAATCTTAAGTGGGAATTCTTTAAAAGAATTTAGGCATATTTGAGCAAAGAGTTAATAATATTTAGATACAGCTAATCTGGAGCAGGAGAACAGACTAAATAACTTCTTAAAATCCTTTATTCCCATAAAAAAGTCAGTGATGAAAACACAGGAATTCCTGTCTGTTCCAGCAGTGCCCATCCTCAAAATGCTACAACTATAATTTTGTTATGGTTCAGCCCTGTTCTTCAGAGAAAACTCATTGTCCAATCTCACTCCAGGTCATCTTGAACAAAACAACCTTGTACATTTACATAGCTCTGAGCACCAAAGATTATATTTGTTATGTTATGGCATCATCTGTTTGGTATCCCTGCACGATTTCCTTCAAAGTCCTTCTAGTCAGTATTTCCAACACTCCATGGGAGATATTTTTATTAGTTTTTTAAAATTTGGGTTTTCTCAACATAAGAACTTCTGTACTTATCTTAAATCTATTCAAGCACCATGTAACTTCTCCTTTAGTCTTCATAACTCGTGTCCTCTCCAGAATACATGAGTCTAGTCTAATGTAATCTAGCCTTAAGTCTCTGAAATCAGCCTGATAAATTCACCCAAGCAGTTCTTTGCTTCATTTTAAGAACCTGAGTAGTGCAGTGTGTTTGCCCAGGCATATAAAAGTCAGCCAAGAAAGAATGGAATCAAGCTCAGGGATCTTTGCCTCATTAGAGAAGTTTCTCCTAAGGCACAGTTTGTGTCTTTTCATTTGTGTTCCCTCTGTCAAAACTTCAGCCTCACCTGGGCTTGGACTCCAGGCTCTTGCTTTGATGGTTCCACATGTCTCCCTTGCCATGCAATCTATAAATTATTTTCTTGACTATACCTATAGAGATGCTGCTTGCCTGGTTGATTGAAGGCAGCTGTTGAGGCCAAAGAGAAGCAAATTGTAGTCCTGTAAAGGATTTTCTCCTATTCCTCTGCCTACAGACCTTTTGCTTTTATAGAAAATGTATCTCCAAGTATTCTTTGTGTTTCTGAAGTCACTAAATTAGTGCCAGAGAGCTTGCTGTGGTAACTTACTGCAGATCAGGAAAAGTGGTGTCATAATCCAGTTGTCATCAACATGTGATCTGTGGTCTTCTGGAGTATCATGAGTCTCTGGAGATCTCCACTAACATGGATTTATTTAGCTTTTGCCAGCATGTTCTGAGCTCATCTTATAAATTGCCACCCTTTAAAATAGTTTCCAACTCTCAATCCATATTTACCTTATTACAAATGGCAGCAATATTTCACTTTAAACTCCTGTACAGTGCAATAGGAATAAGCTTAGCACTGTGAGCAGTAAATAAAAATTACCTTATTTACTCTGTCTCTTCCTTGTAAATTGCCTCATAAATAATGAAAGGATGGAAGGACAGGGATAACTACTCCAAATTAAGCATTTTTAAAAACATGCCCAGAGGTACCTTGGGAATCAGCCCCATTCCATTTGACAGACCCACCACAACCTTTGGGACTGCCAGCATGACTCATCTTTCAAGGGGCAAATGGTGATGAATCAAATTAGGGCATCTGGATTAACCTTTCCTTCTCTTCTGGCTGCTCTTAAACACTCTGAAAAATATGTTGCAAGTACATAAAGCTTCTGTGTGCAGAACCACACAGGGGTACTGCACTTGGTTAAACACAGCCCTGGGAAGGTTCTGTGGCCCAGCTCAGCTTTGTGCAGGACAAGGAGGTGCTGCAGGTGTTTTACAAAGAGCATTCCAGCAGTTGCACCCTGCAAGGGCCACACAACGTCATTTTACTGTTGCAATTTTCAGTTTTTTTATGTTTTTTGGCAAACAGCCTGAACTCTCCTGTAGGCTTGAAATGGGTGGGCCAAATTCTGTCCATAACATGTTGTGAAACCCTGCTGACTTCAGAATGTTCTCTGTGTATTTAACGGGTCACAAAAACAAGGAGATGCAAAACTTCAGTGAGTCCATTAAATAAAACACTCCAAAATGTCCTTTGAAAGGCAGCAAAGGACACACACCACAAACTTACCAGCACCTGTAGTCCAAAGAAGCTCCCAAAACCAACAATGACATGAAATGTTTTCCATGAAATGCCTATTTCATTTCCTTTCTCTATTGTTTTTTTTTCCCTGGCCAGACATAGGAAGAACCGTGAAGCAGCCAGTGAACTTTTGATGAGACTGAAAGATAACAGGGATCTCCAAAAGTTTCTTCAGGATTGCCAAGAGGTAAATCATGCCCTTTCACTTTTATTGCTGAAAGCTGCATCCTGCAGAAGAGCATTCTTACTCCATATTTTATGCGGGCTGGAATGCTCAGTCATCCAGTAGTATTTAGTGTGGAGTAAATATTAAAAAAAACCCTGACCATACCAGTGAAAAAAAGAATGTTTGTTTTTTCTTTTCTCATGAAACAGATTTTCTTTTGTCATATAAGCTAAAGACATAGAAAACTGTCAAAAGTGAAGATTTTCTGCTGTGGTATAAATTATAACCATGTGCAATTGGTGGGATAAGCAGTGAACTTACTCAGAGTTTTGTCTACAGCTGTACTGATGTATGTGTCCTGGTGCAGGGGATTTCAAGTGATTTCTAACAAACATAAGTCAGAAGAACAGGAGGTTAAGAATAAAAAAGGAGCAAAATTAGGCTGTGTCATTTAAGTGTAATTTACCTGGTTGTTTATATGTGTTTAAAATTGTTAAGTATTATAACATTTGAAAAAAGGAATTCTTTCCAGATTTTCTAATCACTTACATGGACTGTTTACATTGAAGACAACATTTTAGAGTTTGGAATACTCTTGTTACTAGGACAAGGAATTAATAAAGTAATTTTCAGGTTATTTCATGGGGTACTGGCAGATAATAAAGAGTTTTGCCTGTGAGGTGGTCAGAAACTGGGCAAGTGATATTTGCTGCTTGGTTGCCTGGATTCAATCTGTTTCTCAGCACTGCATAAGCTGTCCATGAGCTTGCCTTCAGTTGCTCCTTCCTTGGTAGTTAAAACATGATAGATTAGCAAAAAATCTGCTGTTATTAGCAGCAGCTTTTTCCTTCCTCTGTGACAGCTCTGGTACAAAGATCTCCTGGCTCTCAGGGCTCTCCTGGCCTCAATGTCAGTGTGGGTGTGTTCCCTAGGATCTAGTTTTTCCCCTATATCACTAGAAGAAAAAGGAAAGCATAAAAGCTCTAGTGTTAGCTGCCTGAATACCTTTTATCTTCCTTGTTTCTCTCCAGCCACTAAAACATGGATGTCTCGACTGCACAGTTCAAAGACAAAGTTACAATTACCCATGTGTCAGGGATTTCTCCAATTGATAATTGAAGGGCTGTTTCCTGACAAAACTTAGAATTTACGTCAGTGTGGGGCCTGCTGACACCTCTGTTGGGCTGGAGGGTTTGTGATGAAGTAGCACTGCTCTGTGGGGTAGAATGAAGCCAAGGCAACACCTCCCCCTTGGTTTTTTTCCTTAGCACTGCCAGTGAAGCTGGGAATTGTTAGGGAACAGCTTTGAGCCAGTCCATGTAACCCAGCAATGATCCTTTGGCCTTCCTGCCTGCTGCTGCTTAAGAGACAGTTTCTCATCAGTGTGTAACCTGAGGAAAGGCAGAGTGTTTTCTGCAGCCCTTCTCAGGGCAGCCACATTGTCACTGTCACCCCGTACTGAAGTGTTTAAGAGCGTGGCCTCCTGCCTATCCTGCGGAGTTGGGGAGGAGGGTCAGTGGCACTCCAGAGCAGCGGATTAATGCTCCTCACAGCAGCCCATCAGTGATAAACCCTCCTCCGGGGTCACAGGTGAGGGAAAACAGCAGATTTTGTTGTTGTGAAAGTCAGAAACATTGTCACAAGTTAGTCCTGGGGCGCTGCTTTTCTGGTTTTTTCTTGTACTCATCAATATGAATGTGTAAAATAAATGTGTCGAGTTAATGAAACAGTGACAGCAGAAAATCCTGAGTGGAGGAGATGTGATAAATGTTGCCATTTAGTTTTCTTTGACTTCCTGCGCTTTGTCAGCTCACCTTTGAGGAGTTTACAACTAACCTTCCCTCTGAGTGCTTGGAAGTCCCAACACTGTCTGGGCTCATTTCTTCAGGGACATGGTGAAAGCTCTTGGCAAGACTCCAAAGTTTCTCTCCCAGAGCACGCTGGCAGGATTTGCCATTTGCCATAGCCTTCCTGCAAGGTGGGTTGGCAGCTTGGGTCCTGGCATGGTCTGGGAAGTGCAGCAGCACTCAGGGCCCTTTCTCCTTGCCTTGCTGCTGCCCCAGGCTCACAAGGGTTTGTCTCTGCATTTTCCTTCCTTCCTGCTGGGTTGGCACTGCAAAGTGGCAGCCAAGAGAGGAACAGGTTCTTGTGTACAGGTGCAAAGGATGGGAGGAAGCCTCAACCCATCCTGGCCCTAACAACTTCTGGAGAAATAAATACTCCAAGTGTCATTTTGAGACAATTTAGGGAACTGTATTATTTTCTGAAAATCTACTTTCACACTCAAGGTATTGACTTATAGTGCCTGTAGTGGTTGCAGAACCCAGATTTTAGCAGTGAGCCCTTTTATACTTTCTCTGCATTTCTGTGCTCTGCGGGGTTTATCCTGACAGGCCCTGGCTGTGAACCACATGTTGTCCCTGTCTTGCCTTCTCCCAGCTGGTAACAGGAATGATCCAGTCTCTCCTTGGGAAGCACTTTTAAACCCCCAGAAGGCTTAATGCTGTGGCTGAGAAAAAGAAACTGTGAAAGCCAAGCAGTGCAATTTGCAGAACACAGCAGTTGTCTCCTCCCCAGAAAGACAAGAGTAAAACCACTAATTCTGGGTTATATCTTAATCTCTATGTAGACTTTGGCTGTTCAGCAGCACAGTAGCCTGTTCTAATGCAACCTTCTACCTACAGTGCTCTTCACTGACATGAGCATATTTCTGTTTAGACTTGATGGGAAGGTCCAATGAGCAATCTGATTGCTCTGATAAGTTTTCCCTTTTTGGGGAGGAGTGCATTTAAAGGACAATTGAAACTTTAAGGGGCAGTTGAAAACAGGCTTATGAGTGATAAATGGAATTTGTTGCCCTGTGTCCTGAGCACACAGCAGAGGCCTCTGTTCCTCTCCTTTGTGGCCTGCTTGCTCACCCAAGTGCTGTTCTAGAAACCAAGCTGAGATTTGTTTTGACATTTTCCACTCTAAATATGCAGAAAACAGACTTTTCAAATTCTGTAAACATTCCTATGAATGTGGTTTTAATCCACACCTCAGGGATAGATGAAGCAGTCAGACTCACCATGGGAGGAAATGTGATGTTGGCTGCTAGGATCATTTTCACATTCCATTTGCACTTGAAAAATCAACTCTCTCTAAAAGAATTGGTTTTCTCTAGTGGCGATATGGAAATTGTCCCCAGCGCCTTTGTATTTGCTGAAAATCAGACAGAAAATAGTCTTGGATTTTATATAATGAGAGAAGGAAAGTCTCCAGTACCAAAACACTCCTGGAGATTGGATAAATAAACAAATTACTTATGTAAACCTATACAGAGAAAAGACTGAGGGGGAAAGGTACAAATGTGCTGGGAATTAATGATACAAAACCATCTCTAAAAACCTCCACAAAACCATCTGATCAATAAGTAGGACACGTGTCCCTATTTCTCTTGCTGTTGAACTGGGTGGGACCTGTGTGTTTGATTTTGCTTATCATAGAGGTGATTCCTTTCTGCTTGAATCAAGAGTAATTTATCAAGAGTTATTGGAGATGGATGTTAGAATTAAACTGTTAAAGAGGCAAATCCTTGACTGAACCCTGAGTAAATCCCTGAGTATGGGCAGTCTCTGAATCTCACACAACTCTTCTGTAGAGGCATCTCTTTATCCTTGATCTGGAGGCATTTTGCATTGTTTCACACCAGGAAGGTTTCCTCACAACACCATGTATTTTCCTTTCCAGCTCTCCCTCTGGATCAATGAGAAGATGCTCACAGCCCAGGATATGTCCTATGATGAGGCAAGGAACCTGCACAGCAAGTGGCTGAAGCATCAGGCATTCATGGCAGAGCTTGCATCCAACAAAGAGTGGCTGGAGAAGATTGAAAAGGTAGGTAAAGAACATCCAAAAAATGCTCTTATCTTTGTCCAGGGTGGTTGTGCGCAGAGATGGGATCTGTTCCGCTGCAGAACTGGTCCTTAAATCATCCCACAGCTGAGGCTAAAGGAGATTTCTGGTGCATTGTGTCTCCATCCAACCCATTTTATTCCTCATTGATGTTAAAAGTCTTCTACTGAAGACATTCACTCAGACATTGGCTAAGGTGCCAATTAGTTTAGTCCTATCTGCCAGAAGGAAGGCATAGCCTAAATTTCATACCCAAAGGGTAAGTGGGGCAAATGTTGGAATTTGAGCCAATAAACTAAAAGTACTCCCCGAGAAATAACAGAATATAGAGAATAGCTGAGTTTATTCTTCTGTGCTGCTAAGCTGGCTTTCATTCATTCAAAACTATAACCAAGCTGCCTTTCCCCATGCAAAATTAGGGCATGAGGTAAAGAACATCCAGTGGTAAAGAACATCCAGTTTTGTGTTTAATTAAGATTCACAACTCTGTATCAAGTTATTTGAAGCCTTAATATGCTGTGATGAGTTGTACTTCCCCCCCCTCCCCTTTTCTCCAGTGCAGCTCTGGAGCTCTGAGGAGTCTCCTCTTTAGCTTTGACAGTGGGTTTCTGTTCAGTGTAAGTTAGCTTAATTGCTCATTTCCTCTCCCACTTTGGCACTCCATATCCCATTAGAGGCTTTTCTGTGATCTACAAATAGCAATACCCTTTAATGGTGTAATTAGAAGGCTGCTCTTGGTACTGGAAGTTCCTTTTTAGTGATGCTAATACATCCTTCTCCTTTGCCTCTGAAAAATCAGATTGCAGCAAAGGACCAGGGTTGTGTACAGAGTTGTGACAGTCCCTTGATGAACATTCATATGGAATGTGCTGGGTTGGGGGCAGCATTCCCATCTGCACCCAGCTGAAGAGATAGATTGGGATAATTAGAATAAAGACAATATTTCCCAAACTCTCCCAGCATTATGCTGTGTGTTCATGGTTCTCTGGTGATGTGGCCCCCAGGAGCTGGGGCCTTAGGAAATGCAGTGTGTGCAGCTCCATCTCCCTGCTCCATCCTGCCTGAGCCATGGCCCCAGGAGCTCCCTTCAGGGAACATGTGCAATGAGAAGAGAAAGGAAGCCTTGCTTGACCTTCCCATTGCTAAAAATCCCTCTTCCAGTCAGCAGAGGGACCTGGGAGCTGATGTTCTGGAAGGAGTCACTGGATAATTAGAGATAGAAAATGAGTGGTTGATGCTGCCAGCAGATGAGAAATCCTGAGTGCTTATCAATCAGGATAATTGCCCTAATGGGCTGTGAGTGCTCCTGAGGAGGTACCATTTGGTTGCTCTTTGCTTTGCAGGAGGGAATGCAGCTCATTGCAGAGAAACCAGAGACTGAGGCCGTGGTGAAGGAGAAGCTGACGGGTCTCCACCAAATGTGGAACGAGCTTGAATCCACCACCCAGACCAAGGCTCAGCGTCTCTTTGATGCAAACAAGGCAGAGCTTTTTACCCAGAGCTGTGCAGACCTGGATAAGTGGCTGAATGGTTTGGAGAGCCAAATTCAGTCAGATGACTACGGAAAAGATCTCACCAGTGTCAACATTCTGTTGAAGAAACAGCAGGTAAACAGAGAATGGGATGCAGTGGGCAGGCAGCAGATACCTGCACTAAAAGGAGCAGGCAGGGCAGGCTTTCAGATTAGAAAAGAAAGAGCTGCTTTTCTTTCCTCCTATTCTTTCATGTATCTTTAAGAAGACCAAGAAATTAATCCTGCAACAAGTCAGACAATAATTATTAACATGGTTAATCTTCACTGACCAGCATCTGTTCTCCCTTCTGAGGAAGCTCTTGATGTGCCCTAATTGTATGAACAGCTTTCATCCTGGTTTTCAGGACCTTTTTGCCATGTTTCTGTTTAGATGCTGGAGAATCAAATGGATGTCCGTAAGAAGGAGATAGAGGAGCTGCAAAGCCAGGCAAGGGCTTTGAGCCAAGAGGGCAAGAGCACAGATGAAGTCGATGGCAAACGCCTTACTGTAGAAAAGAAATTCTTGGAGCTGCTGGAGCCTTTGAATGAGCGAAAGGCCAACCTGCTGGCCTCCAAAGAGATCCACCAGTTCAACCGGGATGTTGAAGATGAAATTGTGAGTATCAAAGAAATCCCGTTCCCCAGCCAGTAGGAAAATGCTGGAATACTACTGCTTTCTGCAGCTTGTGCGCACCAGCCTCTCTCTGCTGTCCCAACTGTATCTGGGGTTGCTTGAAATCATGTGTACTCTCTCTTTCAGTTGTGGGTCGGAGAGAGGATGCCCATAGCTACATCTACTGATCATGGACACAACCTCCAGACTGTGCAGCTACTAATAAAGAAAAATCAGGTAAGTAGGTGCTTTTAGAGCTTCATACCTGCTATTTCTCCATAGTGCTAGCTAATTCGGGAAGGAAATGTTTGGGGTAAAATAATGGGTGCTATGGTGTGACCACAGGTGGTGGCACAGCCCCAAGTTGTCCACATGAGCTAATGGCGTGTGTTTTGCTGCCCCTCTGGAGTTAAGACTCCTCGTATTTACTTTTCATTTGTGCATTGTCTCATCAGTCAATTTTCTCCCATGTAGACACTTCAGAAAGAAATCCAGGGTCACCAGCCTCGTATCGATGACATTTTCGAGAGGAGTCAGAACATTATCACAGAGAGCAGCCCCAATGCTGAAGTCATTCAGCAGAGACTTGCAGACTTGAAGCAGCTGTGGAACCTCCTCATCGAGGAGACGGAGAAGCGCCACAAACGCCTGGAGGAGTCTCACAGGGCTCAGCAGTATTACTTCGATGCAGCTGAGGCTGAGGCCTGGATGAGTGAGCAGGAGCTCTATATGATGTCAGAAGAGAAAGCCAAGGTGAGCAGCTCCACAGTGACACTACTTTGGCCTTAATTGCTTTGCTGGAAGGAGGCAGGTGATGTAATTTGATGTGGCTCTATGGAATGGTAACATAAACAAATGTAACTTCCTGGTGAAGCCTCAAGTGATCATGGCTTCTATCTGGTCTGGCATCTCTGGTAGTGTGCAGGATAGACTGTGCTGTAGGGAACCAGGGAAACAACCTTGCACTGCAGAGGGTAACTCTGTGCCTGCCTTCACTGCAAGGTCAGGATTGCCAGTGTGGTCCAGTTAGGTCCAGTTTTCTGTTAGTTTTGAATGACAGCACAATGCACCTGGCTGTAAAATGGGGCCTGGTGGTCAGTCAGCTACTACCACTGTCACCAGCCTTGACTCCCAGTGATCATCAGCTTTGACTCCCAGCTTCAGAACATACCAAAGAGAATGTAAACTCCTTTTTTCCAAAGAGGTGTTAGTGCCAGAGCTTGTTTGTTATCGACATAAATGCACCATGTTTCCTGCCCTGGTAAAATAAAGCTCAGTGTTGTGTCAGGAGAACACATTCCATAGGAGTTCAGTCATCAGTTAAAAATGGCATGTTTTCTTTTTTATCTATTGCAAATAGCTCACTATGCAAAATATTGTATTGAAAAGATTTATTGACAATATCAGTTAATTGAGAATAGGGGGCTGTTTTTCTTAGCTATAACAGTGCATAAAAAGTTTTGATTGGAACTTCGCCAGACACTTCAGTGGAGAATCTGTTGGCATGGACTGTGTAGGATTTCTTTTCTTTGCCCCATGCTGTTGTTGAGATGCCTGACAGGTGGTGTGTCTTAATCTGTTCCATGTTTCTGAGCCCTGCACTAGTGCTGTGGAAACACATAAAAAGCTTCATAGAAGAGGAAACTCAACATGCTCAATGCCCAGCTGATGTAACCGCCAGAGGGGTTGATGCATTATCTCTTTCACTCATTATTTTGCTTTCTGGAGGTACCATTTGCTGTGACATCAACTGTTCTATTGGCAGAAGGACTTCAAGCTGTACTTGGGAGCAGGTCCTTATAATTCTTCCTGTCATTTTCTATCACCCTTACAGGATGAACAGAGTGCAGTGTCCATGCTGAAGAAACATCAGATTTTGGAACAAGCTGTAGAAGATTATGCTGAAACTGTGCACCAGCTTTCAAAGACCAGCAGAACTTTGGTGGCAGATAATCACCCAGAAAGGTATTAGCTGCCATTTTCAATTGGGTCATGAGTTCTTTTAGTAATTCAGTCCTTTCATTGGGTGATTCTGACACACAAAGACCACAGCAGACAGTAAATAGCTCAGAGACTCATACAGAGGAAGAAGACTTCAGCCTCACTCAATTCAAGGTGTCTGTTGGACCACCCTGATTTGGCCATGGACAGGGTCAATATGTGCAGCTGTTGATTTCTGGTTGTTCTGGACACCTGGAGTGCCTGTCTGTGTGTGGAGGATGCAGTGTCAGGTCTTGTCAACACTGCTGAACCTCATGGAGGCAGAGCAATCCTCAGACCAAGGTCCAGATCTGCTCTTCCAACCAGCTTTAATGTCCAGCAGAGAAGGTCATGGTTATTAATCCTTCTGCAGAGCTCCCCAAGATCTGCCTCTTCTCTTTGAGATTCCAGTAGAATCAGAGCCCAGAATCAGATGCTTCAAACATGGGCACATTAGCATCTTACTTTTGGTAAATTTATCTCACCTTTCATGAATGGCTTTCCCTGAGGGAGAACTCAGGAAGCTTAAGAACCATTTTGCTGTAAGAGCTGCAGCATAGCAGACAGAATTCTCCACTGGCTTCAGCTGCAAAGCTGATTCCATTCTGAGGCTGATGTATTTAACTGCTCAGCCTGCACAGGTTGGTAGGTGGCACTGGCCTAGGACAGACACACTCTGCCTCTGGTAGAAGGTTGTTATTTAACTCTAAAGCCCACTCTTGTGGTCATGATCGCTTCTGATGAGAGCAGATTTCCTGGCTGAGCTGTCTGAGTACTGGAATAACATCATCAGCTTTACAAGGCAGATGGAAGGCACTTTGACAGCACTGTATGGCTCAGACAAAACAGATGCAAAAGACACAGCAAGTAGAAATATTCATCCCTTGTGCAAATGCTGAGCTTTAATGCGTAAGAAACCCATGAGTGCTGCTGAACTCTGAAGCAGAGTTTAACTGAAAAGGAACCGCTCCCTGCCTCAGCAGCTCAGATCCTGCCTGTAGCTTGGGGAGAAGACTGGTGTGATCTGTGTCCGGACAAATGGAGAGCTGGATTCCAGGTCCCCTCTCTAAAGCCAGGGGTTTACAGCGCAGCACAGACAAGCTTCCCAGATATTGCTGTCACCTCTGCTAGCAGAGGATCGGTCCAGCATGTCCGAGTCAAATTCCTGCCTGCAGCAGACGTGCATTCTGTGGATTAAATACCCCAAGTGATTTTTATTCCTTGCAGTTTTCCCCATTTGGTTTTGCTTGCAAAGGCAATGCAGACTCAATGCTCTTTGGTTTTCCAGTGAGCGCATCAGCATGCGCCAATCCAAGGTGGACAAGCTCTATGCAGGCCTGAAGGACCTTGCTGAGGAGAGGAGGGGCAAGCTGGACGAGAGACACCGGCTGTTCCAGCTCAACCGCGAGGTGGATGACCTGGAGCAGTGGATTGCTGAGAGGGAGGTGGTAGCAGGGTCCCACGAGCTGGGCCAGGACTACGAACACGTCACGGTGAGTCCTTGGAGGGGGCTCTCTGGGTGCTGCTCACAGGGGTTGGCTTGGCTCACTCAGGTCTCTCTGTAGCCACAGTGCTGCATGAGGCTCTTTCTGTGCCTTCCAGATGCTGCAGGAGCGGTTCCGGGAATTCGCCCGGGACACCGGAAACATTGGGCAGGAGCGGGTGGATACTGTCAACCACATGGCTGATGAACTCATCAACTCCGGTCACTCAGACGCTGCCACAATCGCCGAGTGGAAGGACGGACTCAATGAGGCCTGGGCAGATCTACTGGAGCTCATTGACACAAGAACGCAAATCCTTGCAGCCTCTTATGAACTGCACAAATTTTACCATGATGCTAAGGAGATCTTAGGACGTATCCAAGACAAACATAAGAAACTGCCGGAGGAGCTTGGTAGAGACCAAAACACAGTGGAAACACTACAGAGAATGCACACGACATTTGAGCACGATATCCAGGCCCTGGGCACCCAGGTGTGTGGCAGGTGAACTGTGGGTGTGGGAACCTGAGCTGCAGAGTTTGCTGCTGCCCTTGGCTCCTCCGTGGCTGGGAAACAGAGTGCTGCCAGCTGCTTCTCATGTGTAGTGCTGTGGGAATGACCTCACCTGCATCCTTTTCTTATCTGTCTGTCTGCTGCTCTGTCATTGCATTCAGTTGATTATCTAAAGTAGCAATCTGTAAGTACATGGGTTTCTGAACATGTTGGCAGTTGTTGGATATTATTCCGTTTCCTGTCCTTGGCTGAAGAAGAAATGAGAAAGGCAGAGAGCTTCTGTATTGATTTGAAGCACAATATATGAAGGAATGTATAAGCCTGGTTGGCTTTTTGAGGTTTGGTTTTATTTTGGTTGGTCAGTTTAAGTTTTTTTGTTATTAAAAACACCAAAAAGCTCCAGTCAAACCCTTTGTGCCAGTCACGGTTTATTTTTCCTTTCTGCGAGGCAAAGACCTACACAGAGGGTTTGTGTCTTGGTTATGAACCTGGGCTTTCTGAATTAAATATGGTCTTTCTTGGTGCTTCCTAAGAGCAAAAGAGATTTAAAATCCACACTTCAGGCTATGATTTTTAAAAGCATCCAAACTTGATCTAATTCTGAATCTTTTGAAGCTAAGGTGTGCCAAGTAGGAGGTGGCAGCTTCTCATACAGCCCAGGGAGGATTCTAAATCAAAATACAACATTCAGCTGCCACAAAGAGAATTTGGGAAGGGAACAAGCTGCTTAAGGAATGGAGGAATGGAGGAATTACAACCTACTATTTATCCCAATGGGTCAGGAAAGAGCTTTTATGGCCCAGCTGCCAGCCAGTTCTCTGTTATGTTGCAATTTACACTAAAACAAAGGAGATAGAGCAAGCATTTGATTTTCCAGGTGTTTTACTTTCAGAAGCTGTAGATTTTATACAGAAAATGGGAGACATTCACAAAACATCAATCCTAGTCTCTCAAAAAGGTAATTGTAATCAAGACCTAAATGAAGGAATATGTAATCACAGCGCAGAGCTGTGGGGAAGGCACTTAGGATAATTTCTGGGTGAAACTGCCAGAGCACCAAGGTGAATAATTTTGAGAGAGGTATGGTCTCTGTTCCTGTAGGTAGAAGGCTGTTTGATTTGATGTTAAAAAAATAATTATTAGACAAAAGCTAATGGAATATTTCCCGGCTTGCAAAATATGGAAAACAGTCAGGAATTATCATTTGCCATCCCAAGATAGTGTTTGAAAGGAAAAGATTTCTAATAGTAGAAGGTTCTTAACATTTTCACATTTTCTTCTCTTTGAAGTCATTATCTACGTTTTTGAAAAATAACCTCTGTTAGCTGCAGTAGTGGTTTGGATACCAAGTTCCCAGGAGCTTTTGCCACTTATATGAGAGGAAGGGAATTTGATGATGAAAATGGTCCCCATTTGCCCTGACATGTAACAGGCACTTTGTTTTGGCACTGTGTCTTGCAGTGGGTTCAGGCAGTGGAAAATCTTTGCTATTTTGCGGGTCCCTTGACCCTACAGTGTTCTCTGAGGGATAATACTGGCTTACTAACAGCACAGACCTTTCTAGTGTCAACAGACCAAATCCATTTACAGTGACTTTAGAAAGCTCCTCAAGTGATGAATTAGCAGATAAGTGTCCCTGTGACAGAGGAGTCACAAACGCACTGATGGCTTTTTCTCTCCCAAACTGCTGCAGGTGCGACAGCTGCAGGAGGATGCAGCCCGCCTCCAGGCTGCCTATGCTGGAGACAAGGCCGATGACATCCAGAAGAGGGAAAACGAGGTCCTAGAGGCATGGAAGGCACTGCTGGATGCCTGTGAGGGCCGCAGGGTGAGGCTGGTGGACACAGGAGACAAATTCCGCTTCTTCAGCATGGTTCGGGATCTCATGCTCTGGATGGAAGATGTCATCCGGCAGATAGAAGCCCAGGAAAAGCCAAGGTAATGCAAGGCATCCCTTCTCCATCCAAAAATAAGGCTGCAGGTCACTTGAGGAACATCCGTAGGGCTCAGTTATCACTGCATGGTTTTCAGGGCCTGCTGCTGCAGCAACCTGCTCATGTGGGTGGCTGCTGGAATAATTGCCATGGAAAATTGTACCCAAAGAGATTTGGTCTCACATAGGGGTTATTTGATCTCTGATTCAGGTCAGAATGGTGCTGTTCCTTGGGAAAGGCTTCCTGAACTACAAAGACAATCTAGGAATCAAATTTTTCCTTATGAAGTTGTGGGTCAGTTTGCAAATGTAGCAGCTGTTAAATCCAAAATCTGTGTTTCTGATTGTTTTAGGGATGTTTCATCTGTAGAACTCCTCATGAACAATCACCAGGGGATCAAAGCAGAAATTGATGCCCGGAATGACAGCTTCACTACGTGCATTGAGCTTGGCAAGTCTCTGCTAGCCAGGAAACACTATGCATCTGAGGAGGTACCATGTTCCCTGCATAAAGCCATGGGCTCCTGGGGGTTCTTTCCAAGGGAGAAACCTGCCCTGTGTCACCCACAGGGGGATAATGAAAGTGTCACCTCAGGGACTAGTGCACTTATGTGCTGCTGGGAAATCAGGATATAACTTCACTCTGGCAATTCATGGTGGGTAACAGAGGTGACATTGAGATTTAAAGTGTCATTTTTAGCCCAGAAAATGCAAAGAAATTGCTGCATTCCATTCTGCAGGGAATGGCTCTGGGATGGAAAGGTGTCTTCCTTGAGCAAGGGCAGAGGCAGCTGTGAGACAGCCTGAACTTCCTGCAGGGGAAATTGAATGCTGTGGAGAGGCCTGCTAGGGGAATGAGCAGGAAAATGTTTGTTGTGTAGGGACTAAATTCAAGGAATATTAAGAGAACCATACCCAACTGCTTAAAGCCTTGATTTATTTTTTGAGATGTCTAGGCCAGAGAATAGAGGCTTAGTCCTTGGTTCTCCTGCCTCCTTTTGGAGAAGGGAAGATAACCAAACATTGTGAGGCACTTCCCTCTCAGGAAGGGGAGAGCTTCTGCGACAATCCTGAGCAGCACATTTTGCATTATTCACTGGAAAAGGGCAGAAGATTCAGTGCCTGATTGCACTATTTGCATTTGTTTGCCCATTACACCCTTTAATCAAATACTTTGGGTGCTGTAGCTTTTAACAGACACTGAATGCTTATGCAAATGTGATATTTTAATGGAAATGTCACATTTATTTATACTTGGAAGAGAAAAACAGCTGTTGTTTGCAAAGTGAAGTCACTTCCTGAGGAACTTGTGCAGTGTCTGTCAGTGCAGGGTTGGGGGGAGCTGCTGCCTGGTGCTTGTGTAACAGCCCTGCTTTCTGCTCTCCATCCAGATCAAGGAAAAGCTCCTGCAGCTGACGGAAAAGAGAAAAGAAATGATTGACAAATGGGAAGACAGATGGGAGTGGCTGAGACTGAGTAAGGATACTCTTGGATTTCTTTTGGGCTGGGCCATATCTAACTTTCTTCATTGTGCCTTTCTGAGCATTGTAAAAAACCTGCAGCTCCTCACTTTTCTGTTACAGTACTTGGAAGTGTGTTTGTGCTGAATAGTTGCAAGGTTCACACCTGTTGGTTGTTAGATAATGAAGAATTTGAAACCAAGAAACCCACACCAAAGGTCTTGCTCTATATGATCAAATTTGGAGCTCAGTGCAGTAGCTCTACTGTATTTGCAAGTATCACATTCCAATTTCTATGCTGAAATTAGTAGGTTACAGCAGATTAGAACAAAAAAACACACTAAACTTGCAAAATAAAACTTGCATTTTTCCTTAAAGCAAAGCCAATAGTAGAAATGTCTGTCTTTTCAGTGACTAGTTTCACTGAACTTAGCTAAGGGGAGCACTTAGCCAAGTGCATGTACTTTGTTCCCTGAGCTGGGTTTAGGTAAATCCCAAAGTTGCCTGATGACTCCATGATGCTCTTCTTTGTGACATTAATGGCCCTGACACCTGTGCCCTCTCTGCTCAGTTTTGGAGGTGCACCAGTTCTCCAGAGATGCAAGCGTGGCTGAAGCCTGGCTGCTGGGACAGGAGCCCTACCTGTCCAGTCGTGAAATAGGGCAGAGCGTTGATGAGGTAGAAAAATTAATCAAGCGTCATGAAGCATTTGAGAAATCTGCAGCTACCTGGGATGAGAGGTTTGCAGCACTGGAGAGACTGACCACGGTGAGTGTCTGAACCTCCTTCGCCATTCCTCTTGGCTGATGGTTTGGAATAACTCCCAGCACCACCAACCTGATCTCCGTTCCTTGGTTGTTTGTTGATCGACCTCAGCCAACCAAACAGAGCCTGAAGTTTACTATTTCCAGCCATACTAAAAAACCCTTTCTGGTTAATTTGAACTCAACAACCTGCAAGGAAAAAGCTTAAATGATAAATGACCTCAAAAGTCAGCAGCAGCTGTCTCAGGCCGGGGAGTGATGACCCAGAAGGAAATTTCAGAGCTGAACAGTTTGCTCCAGCCCTCTACTGTACTGGTTGGCCAATTATTTTTGGTTAAAGATGACATTGGTGGGAAGGGGGCAGTGACAGTGATGTTTATTGTGTTGTGACTGCTCCAGTGCAAGGTTATATTGTCCCCTAGGAAGACACAATAAGCAAAAAATCCCCCAAACCCCAATTTGAACACAGCTGGAGTGTCAATCATCAGTGTTTGGAGAGCATTTTACCATCTTTGGAGAACAATTTGGCTTTAGACACTACAGTTGAAGTGGCCTGGGTTTTCACACACACTGAGTGTCACAGCTGCAGACAAAAGGAACTGGAGTTTCTCAGCATCTTCACAAATCAGGCTGGTTTTATGGAGATGGGTAATTTCAGGGATTCAGATAGGAAACATTTTCTTTCTGTGTTTGGCAAGCAGACAAGAAGATGTCACTTTTGGATATTTTAATAACTTGGGCTGTTTTCTTGTTTGTCTGGGTTTTGTTCTAATAGAATGAATTGGAAAATAGACATGGCCAGTGGAGGGCTGCTGTCAGAGGGTCTGATGCTGATGGCCTCTCTGACAAATTCAGTGCCACAAATGCTTTTAAAGACTGATGCCTTCCAATTTTATCCCCATTCACTTTAATTTCAGTAATGTTTCAGAAAAACATACAAAGTTGTTGTTAGTTTCTAGAACATCCCACAAAAAATGAGCAATGTTTTTAAATAAACGTTTTAATAACATTTCCTCTCCCAGCTGGAACTGCTGGAAGTGCGTCGGCAGCAAGAGGAGGAGGAGCGGAAGAGACAGCCGCCCACTCCAGAGCCCAGGGTTGCAGAGGATGGAGACTCCCAGCAGCAATGGTGAGCTGGACTCTACACTTCCCTTGGGGAACCCATGGACTGAAAATGTGCTGTAAAAGGAGAGGAGGTTGTATGGGTTTGTAACATGACCCTTGTTAGAAGACTTGGTGGTTTGTGAGGACAGGACCGCTCCCAAACCCCTGAATTCCATGCTAAGTTCCCATTTTCCAGTTGTCACTGCTGAGGCATCCCTGGCCCAAAAGTGGGAATGCTGCTTTTGTCTCCCAGTCCATGAATTGCAGTTTCTGAACAACCTTGGCTTTTTTCCTTTGATAAGCATCATTTACAGATTTTGAGCCATTTGTGAAATTGCTTATGTGATAGGAGGAGGTTTATTTGTAAGGTAACTGTCAGTAAAGTCTGGTTAAATCTCACTTCACACTGGATTTATTCAGTTGGGCCTGAGGATTTTAGGAACATGCTTGGATTTCTTAAATTAATATTCTGTAAGAAAATCTCACTTTGTTGAGCAAGATGAGTGACTTCCAAGAACCTTATACAATTCCTTTTCTTTTTCCTCTCTGCAACAGGGATGGGACAAAAGGAGAACAAATTTCCCAAAACGGTTTGCCCTCAGACCAGGAATCTCCACGGGTTAGTTACCGCTCCCAAACCTACCAAAACTACAAAAACTTTATTAGCAGACGGACAGCCAATGACCGCTCGTGGTCTGGACTGTGACCCACAGAATCACTTGCAGCAACAGAAACCTTTTTTCAGTATGGTTTACTGGTACTGGTTTAATCTTCTGGCTTCAGATTTCCCTGCTGCTTTTCTCTTCCTTCCCATCAGTTGACTTTTATTTAATTAGCAGGCCCTTGGACATATATTTGCTTCACTTTAATCTTTGTTTATTTGAATCTCCCCACTGACACTCAGTTGCTTTAAGGTGACACATTTATTTGATGTTATTTACTGTGAGTTTTTCATGTCACTAATAGTATTAAGATTTTCCAGCTAAAGCATCCTTTATATGAGTAATTGAGATGTAATGAGATTACATCCTAATGAAGAAGAGCGCTAGGACCTGACAGGTATGACGCATCGAGTTATACTAACAGGTCTCAGCACGGCAACTTTATTAAATCAGCTGCATTAGCAAGAGTTATGTACCAGGCCAAAGATAATCCACACAAGTGAGCTGGGCAGGAAGGGCTGGGAGTGGGGGAGTGTGACTGTGGACAAATAAAAGCCTTAAGGTTAGTTTGTATAACATTCCATGCAGAATGGACTCATTGACTGCAGAGACAAATAAACGTGAAATAAACCATTGAAAACCAGTATCTAGATTTATCTGGGGGTTTAGTCCTCATGCAGAGTTGTGATCTTACTGTGTTGGGGTCCCTTTTGGCCTCAGTCCTGTCCAGCTGGCACTACAGCAATTTGATTTCTGGGCACCAGAGAGGCAGGGGTGTAAATGAGAGTAAGGTGTAACCCCTTGGCAAGAGGATGTGATGCTTTCCTTTTAAAACTAAATAAAATACACTGTCTAAGATCCCAACTCTTTATTTTACATAGGTACAGGCTGAATGCTCCATGCCTTACTTGCTCCTTCTTGACAGGGGGTGTCCCAGTGGAGTCAGGATGCATGCCAAGAATCCTCATGTGCAGCCATGACAATGCCAGTAAATGTCTCTGGAGTTAATGCAACACAGGAGCTGAATCTGGCTCCCCTCCCCACCCCCTTCCTGCAGAGCCTCCTTGTTTCAGTTAATGCTTTGAGTGAAAAGACACTTCTCTTTGTTGCTGAACCTGGCTCACTGGGGTCACATTCAGTGCAGGAAAGGCTCCTGGCAAGCTGGGATTTGTGGATATAAGGGCTCTTAGAGTGCTGCAGAGCAAACGTGAGTCCCAGCTGAGGGCTCTGGCAGGAAATCCCTTTCAGCACAAGTTTGGCTTTGAGAAGCTCATCCTAGTTAGGTCTGAGTCTGCACACAGACTCTGACAATGCTCCACAGTACACAGCAGTTCCACCTTTCTCTTTCTGGAAATAAAACCTTTTGGTTCTTCTTTAGCATTCAGTCCTGAAGTGAGCTGCTGTACATTCTAATGTTTATAAATACTCTACAGTTGTGGCAGGGAATGTGAGGGGATCTTCAAGCACATCCCAGATAATCATCTTGTTGGCTAGCACAGCCTTATACATCACCTGTTTGCTTCTTTTGAAATTTTATTTTATTGCCATTCTACATTATGCATTTCCATGTTCATCTTTGCCATCTTCACTTCAGTCTTCCATGAGAACTTCTGAACTCAGTTTGTTGAGTCCTGTGTTGCAATACCTTGGGTGTACAGAGCTGTGTCAGTGAGGCACAAGATGTGCTGCTGTTGGTCAGAATTTTGGCTTCTGACAACTGGCTGAGCAGTGCAGCTGGATTGTTCTGTGTGGGCTGAGCTTGTAAACTGAGAGCGGCAATTGAAAGGATGTGCTTCCGTAACTGTACTTTTGTCTTTCCACTTCATGATGCATGTTTTGTTTTTGTTTTTTTTTTTTCTTTTGTCAGGACAACAACATATAGCTTCTTAATGCTTTTAAAAATTCCATATGAATTTATGGGGATGCTCTGGTGGCTGCCCTGTGCCTCGAAAGTGTGCCAGTTTCCAGGGCAGGATAGCTATAGCTTCAGACTCCACCATCTGCAGAGCCTTCACATGTATTCTGGTGAAAAAAGTAGTCTGTAGAAGGAATTTATAGAGATAGACTTTTTTTATTTCTATTAGTACATTTATATAAAAATTCCGCTTTTGTGATGATGAAGAAAATGTAATTCATTGATTAAGGTCATCATTTCAGGCACCAGAAGAGTAGGATTTCACCTATTTATTGCAGCCTCTGGGTCTGGCTAAAGGCATTGGGAAGGTCCTTTTGACAGAACAGCCCAGAGGTTGGCATCTGTTTGCATCTGAACCGGGCAAATCATCTGGTTCTTCAGCTGTGGGGCAGAGCTTTGAATCGATGAACTGAGCAGATGTTGCTTCAAGCATGTGAAATCCAAAGGGGCACCTGTGTCATTGTCACCACCTGTCTTGTTGCATGTCCCAGTCCTGCTGTAAAGACTTCCAGAGTAGCCTGTAGCCACTAAAGCACTTCCTACTAACTCCTCAGGCCCCCACTGGGAGACCTGTATCATATACTCGAGATCTGTTGTGTTGTAACAGGAGTTTGCTGTTGCTGTTTGTCCTCTGTGGCGTGTTCTCCGCATGCCTCATGCATGTTTCCATTAAAGCGTGTTCAGCTCCTGTTTTTCCTCCATTTTCATGACACATCCTTCACAGAGCTGTTCATGATTTATTTTGCTTGTTTTCTGTTAATTGTAGATAACACGTGAAAGGAAATAAAACCTGAAAGAGCATCAGAAAAGCTTTTCATAGCCCTTTTACAACCAGTAGAATTTGATGTAGAAGGTGCAGGTCTGATGATGTAATTAAAGTTGGCAGTTACTTTTCAAAGCCCCAGGGTTGCAGCACTGAATTCCATATTATTTCCCATCAAATATATTGAGCACCTGTGCAGTGGCTGCTGGTTTGAAACTGGTCTGGTTTACCTCAGATTAGGGGTTCTAGGTACCCCCAAATAAATCCTATTTTCACATCTGGTTGGTACTGCTCCAGCAAACACACTGCTTTCTGTGTCAGTGCAGAGGCCAGGTATTTCTGGGGAGTTTATTTAAGTTGTGGAGATGAGTTCCTGTGGGGCTGTGTGATTCCTCAGTCCTGGTAAGAGGTGTCAGGTCCCTCAGGCAGGGCTCCAGCCAGCAGCAAAGCAGAGTCTGAGGTTCATGAACTATCACTGGACAGAAAGCTGTGCAAATGGCTCTCCTTGTTCTTGAAGGGATCTGTTGGCCGTGGGTGGTTGACAAGGGTGATCACTGGTGACTCAGGGGTTGTTCATTCCCCTACCTGTGTTCTGGCAGTGCTTGAATAAACTTCAGCCTCATCTATTTACCCTCTCCCCCACTTTAATGCAACATTTTTGTTATACTTTGAGATTTGGGTACAAGTAGTGAGGGCTGATGGCTTAGATTGATTCTAATTGTGAATGAGCAGTGTAAGGCTATGTGTCTTTAGGGACAGGGTAAACCAGATCTGACTGAAGTGCAATGTGAGCTGTGATTCTCTCCCTGTTAAAGGGTGTAGTGTCTGTACTTTGGAGGTTTAGGTTGCTAAAGGCAGTTAACCAATCCTTCCCATGTTCAGAGCAAGCTGACATTCAGATCTTTATAGGCCAATGGTGAGGTACAAGGTGTGAGGCACAATAATGGATACTGGGCAGCTATAAGAAGTTCTAGCAACCAGTGGCAAAATTGAGTTTGTTGCATAATAATTCGGCTGCTTTTGATTTGTCCAGGCCATGTGCAGAAGTGGGAATGTCTAATTATTGTGCCATTCACAAAAACCGCTTGTCTGCATAAAACCAGTCCAGAATGTTTGTAATCTACTAGAGCATTAGCAGCACTGAGCTTTAGTAACTTGCTAATAATAATACTACACACTGGTTGTGTAACTCCTGAGCTGCTACCAACGGCTCTACACGTCAAAGTAATGGTACAAGAAAAAAAAAACTGGGACCAAGCTGCATTTCAAAAGCTTATAGCCATTAGGATTCCAATTTAAATGATTTTTGGATGAATGGCTCCTGAAGACGTCGCCAGCTTGACCAGTGAGAGCTGCTGGAAACACGGCTGCTCTCTAGGCTATCGATCCCAGTGCGCCAGGCAACGCGACCAACAAAGCAAGTGATGGGCAAGGCCTTGGTTCTGTCTTTGTTTGGGGGTAAATAGCTGTGTGATGCTGTGTGACTGTGGTGGTTTTCAGCTCCTTTAACCAAAATCCAATCCACCTAATAACGCCAGTCTGAACCAGACTTCGATCAATTGACACGTGACCTCATTCCCCTTGTCTTTATGATCCAATATCCTAACTGGGTTGGTGGAGATGCATGGTGTAATCTTTCTAATTTCTGCATGTTTTGATTTTGTTGTGTCATTAGGGGAATGGGCAAAGCGGGAAAGGAGCTTTTACAGAAACAAATCAATTGCACACATTTTTGTAAATGCTCCTGGGCGATTGTGACATCTTTCTCTGCTGTCTCATAGTTAGTACCTTTTATGAACTTTTAATGCCCCAGTAATGCCATAAATGTACTTAAGGTGGCTGATGTGTATAGCTTCTACTGTTCCTCTAGGTTTGCAGAAAGTGTGATTGTTACTGTTCCAAACATTTGAGTACTTAGCAACAGAATTGAGTGCTCTCATTCTAGGAATAACAATATATAAAAGAATTGACCAGCAGAGCAAAGCACAGTAAAATTCACACTGATGTTCAGCTGCTTTCATTTTCCCAACTCTCCACCTATAAAATGGGTACTAATCCATTCCTACCTTCTAATTTCCTTGGCCTCCTGTGTCTCCATGGAGTGCGAGAAAGAACTTACTGGCCTGTGTCATTGTCCAGGCAAAGTTTATACACAGCCACGTGGTGCAGGGAGACAGATTAACTGCAGAATGCCTCAGTTTTGGGGGCTTCTGGCTGAACGTATTCTCCACTGTTCCTAGGTGGCAGAAACTGCAGAAACCAACGAAATGGTCAATGGAGCTGCAGAACAGAGGACGAGTTCCAAAGAGTCCAGTCCCATTCCTTCCCCGACGTCAGACCGCAAAGCCAAGAGCAGCGTTCAGGCCCAGACTGCTGCTACCCTCCCAGCCAAAACCCAGGAGATCCCCTCAGCCCAGATGGAGGGCTTCTTACACCGCAAGCATGAATGGGAGACCCACAGCAAGAAAGCCTCCAGCAGGTACAGTGCTCGATGTGTAACACAGGCAGGGCAGCCTGGGGCTCTGCCCAAGATGGCATACAACCATCTCCAACCTTCTCTCAGACCCCAGATACCTCCCAGGCTTCTGTTGCTGTAGGGGTTGGGCTGCAGGGCTGAACACTGCATATGAGGAACTGCAGTCCGAAGATATTTGGTACCAAAGTTGGTGTTACCCACATTTGTCAGGTGGAAAACTGAGGCAGAGAGATACCACGACTTTCCCACTCCACATAATGGATATGTGGCAGTAGTGGAATTTGATTCCAGATCTCTCAAGTTATATGTTACCACAAGAAAAGAAAACCACGTAGGTGTGAGACTAGAAATGTTCATATTCTTCTGACATTTGCTATTTGCACATTACCACTTTCCACCTACTCTGTAATCTATTCAGCATGAACAGAGGATGATTGGTGCACCATAGTCAATTCCATTCCCAAGGAAGGTCCTGCAGGTCTCAAACAAGCAGAACTTTGAGATTTGTCTACACTGAAAAAGCAGACTGGGGTCCTTCGTGACCTGAGAGAGCTCTTGAAACCAGATTTATGACTTGGCTGACAAGGGAAATGTTCACACAAGTGCTGAGCTGCAGCAACATCTGTGGGATTTGGTAAGAGCACCTGGCAGAGCTGAGATCTCAAGTGAGTACAGCAGTACCAGGATTTGTGTGCCACTGGAGTTGTTCACACCAGACAACACCTTTGAGGCAGAGACAGCCACCAGTACTAGTGTCTGGGTATTCTTGTTTCCAGTAATTGTTAATTTTTACAGTTCTATTAGAGAATGAGGTGGATGATGCCACTAAGAGTATTTGTGTCTGTCAGTCAAGGCTTTCACACACATTCCATTCCATTCCATTCCATTCCATTCCATTCCATTCCATTCCATTCCATTCCATTCCATTCCATCAGTTTGCAGCACAGTGAGAATTCCTTCTACAACAGAGCACTGCCATTAAAAGGTCAATCGTTTTCTGTCTCAAGAATGCAAAGTACCCAGTCTGCCAAACAGTCCTCCCACTGTGAGGACAGGCTGATGTGCTGTCACAGGGAGCTCCAGGAATCTCAGTTCCCTTTGGCTTTTGTCTTGAAGCTGTGCTTCCATGAAAGAATTCCTTGTCTGCAGTTCATGGGACAGCATACACTGTATTCACATCCTCACACAACCAATCTCCATTAACTTACAGAAGTAATGACATTTGATTTCTCCAGTTCTGCAGGTGAGAGAATTGGATTTATAACTGCTCTTGTTGTTTCCCATGTCTCAAAGGTCATGGCATAATGTGTACTGTGTCATAAACAACCAAGAGATGGGCTTCTACAAGGACTCAAAAGCTGCTGCTTCTGGCATCCCTTACCACAATGAGATCCCTGTCAGTTTGAAGGATGCAGTCTGTGAAGTAGCAGTCGATTATAAAAAGAAGAAGCATGTGTTCAAGCTCAGGTAAACCTGGGGCAGTGTTCTGCCATTGGGGAAAGCCATGATGGGTGTGTTCACTAGGAAACCCAGCCCAGGAACTGACCATGAACGTTAACTGCAGCGCCTGCTTTTCTGAGCAAGCTCTTCCTAACACTGATTTGTGTCTGTTCATTCAGAGCCAGCAAGCACAGAACAGTGTTGCAGTAATCAGAGCACTTTCATCTGGGACAAGACCAGATGTGTGTGCCTGCAGTTAGGGGCCTGCATTTCACAGTGCTGGATTTTTCACCCGCTCCCTCTGGAACTGATGAAGAGCAGTGATTATGGTTCTGCTCTTTTCCAAATCAAGTTTCTTGTTTAATTTTTTCAGTATGAATTTAGGAGACTACTGAAGACATCGCACATATTCGTGTCTGGAACATATAGTTACAGACCATTTCACTGAAATATGTGAAAGACCTGTTGCTCAAAGGTTAAAAAAAGGCTTTTACTTGGGAAACTCTTTGGTTTACTAAACAATCTTCTAGTGCCAACAGTTAAAAAATATTTATTATTACACAGCTGTGAGGTAATCCTGTCAAAGAAGACTTACTTCATAAACTGATTGGGTCATGTATTCCAACACAGGTGTTTTGGGTTTTTTTGGCAGAGCAGGGGTGGTGGTGGTATAATTTTATATTAGTACAGGAATCCTCTAAAGATCATAGAATGTTTATCTGGGGAAAACTTGCTTTATAGAAAATATATGTGGAAATACATAGCAAATATTTAGGGAAATGTACCTTTCTTGAAGACAGGCCTGCAGCTATGTGATTCATCCTTTAGACTATTTTAAACCTCTCTGAATTGCTAATGGAAGTATATGCTGTTCCAAATCCAAAGTTAGGCAGAAAAACCATCTGCCCTTTTTTCCCAGTGCTCCATCACCTGCATCAGGCCCCTCAGTTACTTGCATTTACTCAAGCTCTGTTATTTTACTATTTAATCCTTAATTTCATTTCATAAAGAGTTGTTAAAATGCTTGTTTTTGTTGGGAAAGATGGGAAGCCTGCAGCAGAGCTCCTGCTTGTTCTGGTGATACTCAGTTTTTCATTTCTATGTATCATCACAAATATTGTTAAATGTATCCCATTTAAACCACCTGAGTAAAATCAGCACAGGAATCAAACAGAAGGGAGACTCTGGACTTCACTGTAAGGAGAGGCAGCTGCTTACCACTTACTCAGAGCATGACCTCGAGCCAGCACCACCATAGCTACAAGAGCAGAGCAGCTGCACAATTTTGCAGGATTTCACAGGAGCCATGAAAACCCTGGGTGCTGCCTGTGACTTTTTTCTTTTGAAAGTATTGAGTAAACTTCGATAATGTGTTTTGCAAAGGAGAAAAGATGTACCTGAAAGAGCAAATACTGAACCAGCAGCCATATGGGAACACGAGCACCACACTGAGCATGTCCAGAGCCCAGAGCTATTATGTGCGTGGCTGCAACAGGGGTAGTTGGGGGAATTTGGCATGTGGGCACTATCCTGTGCAGTCCTGTGTGCCTTGGGCTCCTCATGTGCTGGAGCCAAACAAGCATGAGTTGAAGCAATGTGACCACTACTGAGCTAAATTTGTGATGGTGTTTTCTTTCCAGATTGACCGATGGCAACGAATACCTCTTCCAAGCCAAAGACGATGTAAGTGTGTTTTTCTTACCGTTTATTACTGTGCTGTCTGTGCTATTGTACCATGGGGAGAAGCAGCTGCTAAGAGCTGGAGTGTGCTCTGTGTGTGGGTGATGTGTAGGCCCAGGGCTGCTCAGGTACAGCCTCTAGGAGGTGTCTCTGGAGGTGCACAGAAAAAGAGGATGAACTGGGGCTATTTTTCCTTGCATTTCCACCCATGTTCCCCCTCTGCACTGTTGTGGGAATTGGAAGGGTGTGCTGGTTGTAACAGTTTTGTGCCTTTGGGGGGCTTCTTGAAGGAGGAGATGAACACGTGGATTCAGGCCATCACATCAGCGATCTCTTCGGACAAAATTGAAGTGTCCCCGACCACCCAGAGCACTCCAGCCTCCAGCCGTGCCCAGACCCTGCCTGCCAGTGTCACAATAACCAGCGAGTCCAGCCCTGGAAAGCGGGAGAAAGACAAAGAGAAAGACAAAGAGAAAAGATTCAGCCTTTTTGGTAAAAAGAAGTGAATTCCATCTCCACACACTGCACTTCTCTGACTGTTCCAGTGGAATTCCAGCATGCAAGCTCAGAACCAATACGTTACTCTCTGTGCCTCATGTTCCTCAATGTGATTGACTTTTTTTTATTTATAGAGCGTTTGAAAATGAAAAAAGCCAACAAAAAAAAAAAAAAGAATCTAAAGTTACAAACATATGAGGTGCATTGGGCAGCTTCTGTAGGAGAGGGAGGACCAGGTTTTGGGGGTTTGGTTTTTTTGGTGGTTTTTTTTGTTTCTGTTTTTTTAAAATGAAGTTGATGTAGATTAGATCTTAATATTTAAACTGTTCCTCAATTTTGTGAGGCTGTCTTGGAAAATAACCCACTCCTAGCGCTATTGGTATGCAAGGCAGCGGTGCTTTCAAATCTACTGTGCACATGAGAAACCAATGTACAAATTCTCAAAGGCATTCACTTCCAGTTAAGGTTGTTATGCTGAGTCCTGACTAGTAGAGCCTTCCCTTGCGATTCTAACAGATATTAAAATGGTAGTTGTGTTCTCTTTGCTGTAACAGAGTGCAGGTATGCATTGACTCACAGCCCAATGTTGGTTTAACACCACCTAAAGCGTCCCGCATCGAGTATGACAGATAAGAATGTTGGTGTTCAAGATGGACTAACAGGCTGGTACAGTTTTAAATAAGATGTAATTTCAAAGTCCTTTTTTTTTTTTCCAAAATACATTATATTGTATGTTTCAGATAATTCTAGTACAAAGTATAATAAGACTAGATGTATAATAAACCCTTTTTAATCATCAATAAGTGTAAAAGTGGAACTGAAGCATTTACTGGAAAAGTAATGTTACTCAAATGGTTACTTGCTTGTCAGCTGCAGCACTGTGTGTTATAATTTTGCTACATTACCTTGCTCTTTGATACATAGTGTGCATTTCTGTCACTGTAACTATTGTAATGAAAAATTTTCATCTTACTGCACAATCAAAAATTACATTTAATAGGAATGAACTTTCAGTGACTGGGCCTGTAGTCAAGAGTAGTACTGGAACTGGCTTTCAGTTGCATCGAACTGTACCTCTAGACTTTTACCCTATCTGTTAAATATATGCGATGTCATTAAATGCTTTTAAAACTAAATATGCTGGGTAAGTTTCTTATTTTATTTCTGACAATGCTAAATCATAATTTTGAAAGAGGATCAAAAATAAAGTTATTTTAAAATGTCATCTCTCCTGTGCACTGAAACTGGTGTCTTCAAATACAATTCCATTCTTTTGTGCAAAAGTTCATTCTGAAATAGTTGTTTTCTCTCTTCCCACTTTTCTTTCTCTTCACTTCCCACCTGACCTCCCTTTTACCCTGACTCCCAAATTAAGTGCCAGAAATAAAGAGAAAAGGAATTAAATGAATATTTTGAAAAATATTCTGATATAGATACTTTTAGTGGGAAGTGAAACCAGCAGAGAGGATGGGAATAAGCACATCAGAGGCTGGGGCAATGGAGTTCCCTGTATGTTTACCCAATGGAGGTAAAGCTTCATCTTCCACTTGGCAGCAAAAGGACATCATTTTCAGTAAGCACCAGTCTCCAACTTTCTACCCACCTTTTGCTCAAATGCTTACATCCTTTCCTTAACTTGGATGCCACCTAGGGAACCATCTAATAGGAATAGCTCTAAGAAGCTCCAATACATTTTAAAGTCAGAGAAATGTAAGGAATCTGGGTTTTAATGTATTGTGATTGTTAAAATCCACTCAAATATTAATTCTGGTAGAAAGCAGATAACCTGCAAACTCACGTGTTTCCAAGTCACAGTTTCCTGAACATGTGACCAATGCAGTGTCTTAAATTATTTTTATGCAGTTTACAGTGTTCGCTGGGTTTTCTTGTTTTTCAAAGTTTTTGGTAATTAAACAATGGAGTATCCATGTACCCAAGTTTTTACTCTGTAATGTTATGTTGTTCAGTCTAATTATTAGTAAAATGTAGGCTAACACTGCTAGTATTGTAAATGTAAAATTTAATACATTAGAAAAAGCTGAAGTTTAGCCTTGTTAGAGACTATGAAACAATTTTCTGAGCTGATTAATGCGCACAGAGATGTTGATGCCTTACATATGTGTCATTTCAACTGAGCTGGTGCAATGAGCAGTCA
The DNA here is from genome assembly GCA_013396995.1 of Dicaeum eximium. Lineage (NCBI taxonomy): Eukaryota > Metazoa > Chordata > Aves > Passeriformes > Dicaeidae > Dicaeum > Dicaeum eximium. Next base: position 232,980 of record VWZP01004824.1, on the reverse strand, counting down.
GGCAGATGGATCTCAACAGTATGTGGTGTGTGGCTCTGCAGTGATTTGGTTGAACATTGCCTTTAGAGTTGTTTTCTTGTTTGTCTCGCTCCTTACTGGAAGTTGTTCCCAAGAACAACTTGAATAAAAATCCTTTCTGCTTAGGGACTGATTGGAAGATGCTGAGGAGCAGGAGTGAATCCCAGTAAGCCTTGGAGCCTCAGGGAGCAGTTCCCCACAGAGAGAGGTCAGGAGGAGCCTCCTCGGACAGAGCCTAGTCAGAGAAGTCAGATCAGCGCACACGCCCGTGTGCCAGGGCAGGAGGAAGAGGAGTGTGGGAATCTTGGATCATGTGAAGGGAGGGGCTGCTGCTGGAAAACACCAGGGGAAGAGGAAACTGCAAAGGTGGGTGATGGAAATGGGGCTGAAACTGGAGCAGGCTGTCACTCCCACTGGTGTCACCTGCTCAGAGGTGGCCATGACACTTTCTTAATTGCCCCAGTGACCTTGGCTGGACTGCTGACAGATGGAATGTTCTGTTCCTCCTGGAGCTGCACTGAAGGGGGAGGATCTCTAGTACAGTGTAACATATTACTGCACCTGTTTGTACCTAAGTTGTGATTATTTCCTCTGGAGATACATTGCAAAAGTCATATAGAACCTGAACATTTTCAAAGAAAATTAATTAGGCAAACTGCTTCCCAGCTGTGTTGCTTGTCATTGGTAAGAACAGGAATTGTCCTGTAATCAGGTCAGTCTCCTTTTTTTCATCTTGGAGGGACCCTCACATCACATTCTAAACTGAGGGAAGGTGTCAGAGGGTCCTTCCCATATCCAGGCAAATTGAGCACAATGTGGAGAAAAACCCCAGAATCCCTTAGCCATCAGAATTTAGTATGTGTTGGTGGGAGGGTCTTCTTTTAGATTAATGCCAATAATGTGTTAATCCATCCATTCTGCACAGTGAATATGCTCTGTGGTAGGGCTGTACTTTGTATAAGGAAGATTAATGGTAATGTTAAAGGAAAATAAAGGAATTATTAATCTCTGTCCTGGTGAAATATTGGTTTAGATGTTTTTTCCCTTCATAATGGTCTCCTTTCTTATGGTTGAGTTCTCAGACTTTAAAATGGGTATGGTCTTTCAGAATCTAACTTTGCAATAAATAACTTACAGGTATGAGAGTTTTGCTATTTTTGGTGGCTGGTTTGTTTTCCTACCTTTGCTAATCACAGGTAGCTGAAGAAATACAGAAACTTAAATCCCAATGAGTTGGAGCAAACATTAGTCCTTTTCATTTAAAAAACATAATCAGAAAATCAGGCTGTGCTAAATCCCTGATTAATGTTAAGAATGAAATTTTTGGACGAAGTGGACACCTTAGCCCTGCCCATGGACTGTCCAGTGGAGGCAGGTCGTTGTGATGTGTCTGGAGAGCCTGGAGCACGTGTTGTGCTGTGAAAGGGGGTGCAGGGCTGGTGTGTGCCTCAGCTGCCGTCCCCGGGTGCCGCGGAGCCACCCGAGCCCCACGTGGGCGCATCCGCAGTGTGTCATAATGCAGCACAGGCTGCCCGCAGCCCGAGCGGGGCCGGGCTGCTGGGGCCTCGCCAGCGGAGGAGCCCCAGGACACACGGCCAGGGACATCAAACGGGCTGCTTGTCATTCAAACACCTAATGGAATGAAGGGAAAGCATTTTGTAGTCGGTGCCTGCCGGATCCTCCCCGGCTCAGCACCACCCCCCAGCTGATCAGCCTGGTGGTGGTGAACACCACAGCTACAGTGCAGTATGAATGTACATTTTTCTGTGTCTGAAGTATCATTTACTTTATATTCCAAAGTAAGGAATGTCACACAATACTCTCTCCGTTAGATGAGACGCTGGAGCGGCTCATTACGTTGTAACGGCAAAAATTATCTGGGCCTAACACGAATTCTGTTACAAGTCTGTTGTTGCTACTGCTGTTCTCCCACGCGCAGCTGAGACAAAACTGTCCCCTGCACACCAAGTGCTGGCATCGTCCATGAGAGGTCACTGTATCCAGGGAGATCCTGAGCTGCGGCGGAGCCGCTGCCACTGGGACTGCACACCGAGGGTTATTGGTGCCCTCGAGAGAATGAAGAGCTTGGATCAAAGTTCTCTTCACTCAGAAAATCAAATTTCTAAGGAATTGTGTAAACTCGTGGCAAGATTTAGACAAGTATGGCAGCCAGGATACAGAAAGGTAAGGAGCTCCACCATCCTTGCTGTGGCAGGAAAAAAGGAGGTTCTGTGGGAAGCTCAAGCTTTCTGCAGTGATTTTAAATTAGTCACTGAGGCTTCATGAAGAGATGGCAGAAAGGCAGCCCCCCAGGCTGGATGAAGGGAGGCAGTATCCCATGAGAGAGGGAGTCTGGGAGACCTTGGGCTCCTGTGTCTGAATGCAGAGGTGTGATGGGTAGGTTTGATCCATCTGCTGTTCCTAGCTGTCCTGCACAGCTCTGGGACAGCAGCAGAACCAATCTGTCATGGTTGGTCAGGACTTTCCCACCAGGCTGGTTCTGGAAAGAGCCTGGTCTGCCAGGTCTCTCTGAAACAGGCATGAGGATAGAAAAGGCTCCATTTTTCTTTTCCCCTTTTTTCCTAATGCTGTTCCTGGCTGGATCCAAGTGTTTCATTAATGCAAATCAGTATTTCTGCCCACAAGGAATAAGAGCTTAGACACAATTCCCCTGGTATGATTTTGTAGTTAAATTGTAAAATCACCGAGAGGCATCAGTCAGGATTAGATTAATGTAATGCCAGGCAACAAATAAACAGCTCCTGCTTCTGATCCCTCCCCTGAGTTCTTTGGGATTTTATATAATTTAAAAAGTATTTGCAGCTCGACTAAAAGGTACCAATTTTGAAATACCAATTAATATACCATCTCTGTGCATCTGCTGTATGCATCTGCTGTATATTCATCCATAAAAATATGAGTTAGAAAGGCTATTTTGTGAAGCAGAGATCTAGGACATAAGACAGATGTTTCTGGGAGGGAAAACCTCAGTGTTCATTGTTAATCACAGCTCTTGGACATGTACAGAGTGGGCGGGATGTATCACAGAGGATTGGAGTTAATTTGAGATGTAGTGCTTTCTGTCACCTTCTATACAAGGCTTGCTTCAAAGAAGCAAACCAAATGAAAAACCAACCAAACAAAAAAAACCAAAACCAAAACCAACCAAAAAAACAACCCCCCTAAAACCAACCCCAGAGGTCTCAAAAAACACAACAGCAGGAGCAAATGGTCCCTTTGGTAGAGTGGTCACCTGTCACTCAGGTACTACTCATCCAAGATGCTACATTAGTTGGTTTTTATATTTCATATATAAAATAAAAAAGTAGTAAAGTCACAGGATATGTGTTCCCAGCCAATGAGCTCCTTGTGACAATGAGGAGGAAAAATGCTGCTGCTATTGCAATTTTTTATGTCTCTTTAAATCAAGTTCTTCAGTATATTTTAAAACATTAATTTTTACGTTTATGTGAAATTTGAAGTATATTCAGACTACTCTTTCTTAACAGAAAAGCCCTTTTTCAAACTTAGGTTAAACACACTTTGTCTTGGTTTGTGTTGCTCCTTCCATTCTCTTTGTGGTGCTGAGGGCTCCAGAATGGCTGGAATCAACACCCAAAAGCTGGAATCAACACCCAAAAAACAGCCCCTGAGAGCATCCGGGATATTTACGTTGTGCTGACAGTGAACAGCAGGGTGCAGCATTGAGGAACATTATCAGCAACATGACAGCTCCCAATAGGAAAGTAATAATGCCTTTTTTTTAATTGGAAAAAAAAATTACACAAAACCTCATGCTTAAATTAATTGAATTTATTCAACCACCATAAAAAATATACCAAATTATTGAGAGTACGGATTATAGAAAAATGAATTAAACTGAACTTGTGTTGCTCCATATTTTAGGTTTTTCTTTGAGGTTTTTGTGGGGTGTTCGTTCATAACTAGTGTACTTAATTGCTAAAGTAATTATGATAATTTATAATTTTTTTTCCAAAACACAGGACATAAATTTTCCTGAAGGATTAAATACAATGTTCAGCTTGGCTGCCATCTCTCACAGAGAAGTGACAGCCACGGCAGCAGAGGCTTGAAACTGGTTTTTCATTTGTCCTGGTTGGATAGGTGAGGAGCCTACCTGTTACATTGATTAATTTTATTATGTAAATTAGATAATTAACAACAAAAAAAAATCATAAAAAGAAAGCTGTGATCACATGGAAGTTATTTCATTGAATAATACCAGGGTGGGAAAGGATATTCGTGAGGGGCAGTGGAGGGGCCGGTATCGATTTCTTCACTCCCGTGACCAGGACCGGACCCGAGGGAACGGCTAGAGCTGTGCCAGAGCGTTGGATTGGAGATCAGGGAAAGGCTCTTCCCTCAGAACCTGTCGGGCACTGACCAGGCTTCCCAGGGAATGGTCACAGCCTCGAGGCTGCCAGAGCTCCAGGAGCGCTTGGACAACGCTCTCAGGGACAGGGTGGGATTGTTGAGGTGTCCTGTGCAGGGCCAGGAGCTGGACTGGATGATCCTTGTGGATCCCTTCCAACTCAACATATTACACGATTCTATAATAAGGTGCTTGTAGTGAGCGGCTGCTGGGAAGGAGTTAAAAAATGAGAGTGCAAATTTGGTTGTATTTTGTGAGATTTTTGGAGGCTACTGCACATGGGGAAAGCAGAAAGATGGGGCTTTTTGCCTAAATCTGCGTGCTCCTCGCGGGGCGGGGCAGGGCTGGGCTGTGCCGGGCGTCGCTCAGGGCTCCGCGGTCCCCTCAGGGCCTGGCCCCCTCAGGAGGAAGGGCGGGAAGGGCCGCGCGCCGCCGCCCGCGCGCGCCCCGTGAGGCGGGAAGGCGGCTCCGCCTCAGGGCTGGTGTCGTGAGGGCTCCGGCCGTCCCCCGGCCCGCCCGGGGCCGGCACTCCGCTCCCGAGGCTCCGGGATTCGCATTCCCCGAGGCGGGGGTGTCCCGGTGCTGTGTCCTGGAGTGCTGCTGGCGCTGTGACCCCGTGTGCGAGCGGTGCCGGCACGCCGCTTTCCAGCTCGGTCGGTGTGAGGCGTGTTGTGTGGCAAAAGGTACAGGGGTCGTCAGCCTTGGGATTTCCTCTTCCCGTCTGGCGCTGTGCATTGTGAATGGGTGTTTGGTTCTGGCCCTCTGCACCCGCTTCCCTGCATTGTGGCCTTCTGGAGTGAGTTTCTGGAGGGCTGGGTTTGGGCTCCTGTGCAGTGATACTATAAAGCAGTGGATGTCTGATGACCAAAAATATGCAGCAACCAAGCTCAACAGATAATGGTAATATGAATTCTGCTTTAGGAAAAGCAGAAGGCAAGAGAGGAAATGTATTCCTTATAGTATAATTCCAAAGGATGACAGGGAAAAAAAAAAAAAAAAACCAAAAAAACCAAAAAACCCACAAAACCACAGTCTCCTCTATCTCATGGTGACTTGGAGTGTTTTGTGACTGAAAACGGGAAAATAAGATTGTCTTAATTACGTAGTTGCTATAGACTCCAAAAGGAGAAAGTTTTCGGTTGCTGGGGGTGAGGAAAGATGGGGTAATATTCCCATATTTATGCTGGATGTTGTATATGAGATGATATTGAACGAGAGGATTTGTATGAGGACTCGGAGCACTCTATCCTGCTGAAGAGCCTCAGAAGCCCCCCAGACCACCCAGCGTGACCACAGCACTCATCCAAGAACAGCTCCCCCATCCAAGGGGAATTCCCCCATCCAAGCAGAGATCTGTTCACCCAGGCAAAGCTTCCCCCATCCAAGTAGAGCTCTCCCATCCGAGGAGAGCTCCCCTCATCGAACGAGAGCTCCCCATCCAAGCAGAGCTCCCCCGTCCAGGCAGTCCCTTTGCATTTTAAATACACGTGCACTCTGCAGTTCTAGCGCACGGGTTTTGTGCTCTCTTCCAGCTCTGGCTCCCAGGGTAGATATGTTAAAAAGAAGAGTGCCCAGGAAGCTTTGTGCAGGAAGCCAAGAAGGTGCAACACAGGAGACGCAGCGGGAAGACTTTGGCAGGTGGTGCCGGTGACGCACAGAAGTTACTTTGCCTTCGGAAAGAAAAAAAGCCGGGTCTGCTGCTTATGTAGGTGCGTTTTTGTGCCCCCGAGAAGTTGCCCGGGTCGCGCAGCGGCGGCGGAGCGGCGGCGGCTCGTCCTGGGCAGCGGCGGCAGCAGATGATGGTGGCGGCGCGGCGGTAGCGCGGCGGCGGCGGCATCCCGGATCCGCGGATGCGCTGCCCATCGCCATCCCTATCCCCATCCCCGCGCGGAAGGGACACCTGAGGCTTCGGCAGGCGGGCAGGGATCGCAGCCGTTCGGAAGAGGAAAGTGTGCCGGGGGAAGGCGGGCCGGCGCTCGGCTGTGTGTGCCGGTGGGCAGGGGTCTGGTTATCATGGCGGATCGGACGGCTCCGCGCTGCCAGCTCCGGCTGGAGTGGGTGTACGGCTACCGGGGCCACCAGTGCCGCAACAACCTGTACTACACGGCAGGGAAAGAGGTAGTGTACTTCGTGGCTGGAGTTGGCGTGGTTTACAACACCAGGGAGCACAGCCAGAAATTCTTCCTCGGGCACAACGATGATATTATCAGGTAAGGGGGCTGACTTCTCTGGTGGTGGGGTGGGGTGGGGTTTAAAGGGAAGGGAGGAGAATGTAGCGCTGGCAGAATACCCCCTCTTCGCCTCTTACATCTCGGCTTGTACCTGCCGTTTTAGAGCAGCTCAGATTTGTTAGCAGCAATCTCTGCCAGAGCTGAATCTCTAGATACTGTTGATTATCATTATTTTGTAGCAAAGCTTGAAAATGTTGCAATAATAAGGGAGGGAAGGTTAAGTTTTTCTATTGCACTGCACCAAAACCAAAGCACTTCATTTCAACACTGGAAAGATTTCAGTGCAACAGTGCTGCGAAATCGTGGCTCCAGTACCTTGATGTTTCCAGAGCTGAGACCCCAGCTCATCAATTCTGATCTCGTACAGAAGGCAGGTGTAGCTCTCCTCGCCCTCAGCAAATCCCAGCACGAGAGTGCCATAAATTTGTCACGTAGCTCAAACTAATCTGGTTTTAATATCATCCAGAAAATGTAAATCAAAATCAAGTTCAGCTGTTTGCACTCCAGGCAAAAAATCCCAAGCCTTCTGGTGCAAGATGGCTACAGAAGGACAGGTCTTGCTCCTCATCTGTCCAGTTCATTGTTTCTTTCTCTCAAATTCTGCCTTGAGAAGTGGATTTAATTGATGTTTTGATGTTACAGAAATGCTGATTTGTTACTCCACCTCAAAAAATAAAAATGCAGTTACAGTGTTCAAGATAGTCTTTAAAAAATCAAAAGAAATTTACATCAATAAAATAGAAAATTAATGTTGCTACTACTTAATGAGAGAAATCTGAGCCTAGAATATCCTCATGAAGGATGTTGCCTGGTGATGCCACGCCTCTTAGCACAGCTATCTGCTGCCCTCCCTGTTCACCCAATTCAGCATGAATGAAGCATTTCCTGGATGATGTGAAACCAGAACAGTCCCAGGTGACTCATGGTGTGGGAGTACTGTGGAAGCATCTACTGAAGCCAGAGTTATGACACTCTGTAACCAAAACACACGATTGTCACATAATCCTTGTTTGCAGAAAGCCATCCACTTTTCCCAGGAAAAGCTTTTGGCTGCTGTGTATCCTTGTAGCATCCTTCTCCCCTTCTCTAGGATGTGTTAAAGCAGCAGCATTTCATCAAGTACAGTGCATGTGCATCAAAGTTTATTTTGTTTCCAAAGGTATTATCAGCTCCAAAAGGCTGCTGAAAATAGACACTGGACTGCTCAGAGAAGAGTCAATATTTTCAGGACATCTGCAGGATCATGAAATGAAAAGTTTTGCTTGTTGTATGGGCATAAAATTTGATACTCTTTGGTATAGGAAGTGTAATCCATGGAGAGAGTTGTGTACTTCTGTGCTTATGTTTGAATCATCATTACAGTACCTGACAGCACCTCCGTCCCCAAACCAAATGTATTGTACAGCTTCTGTACCCTTTACTTTAAGACCTGTCACATTAGGAGTCTGCTTTTGGCAGTGTCATATTTAGAAGGTACAATTGGGATAGAAAGAATGAATGTCTCATATTTGTACTTTGACACTGCTTCTGCCTATTGGGCTCTTTACAGGATACTAGAACCATGCGTTCAAAGTAGTTTTGTCTTAAGGGACTTGCTGAATGTCCAACTCACACCTTGGAAAGATGGTTTTTGTTTCTGATCTGCAACACCATCAGAATTCTGGTGGAAAATTGTAGTTTCCAGAAAGAATGAAACATTTGGGTCCAGAAGTCATGAGCAGAAGCCAAGCAACAGTTCATATCAGTTCTTAGCAGCCAAGAACTGTTGCTGTCACCACATGGGGTTTAAGGAAGGACAGACTATCCAGGATGCTGCTGAAACATTCTGTTGTTTGCACCATGGCATGGGTGGTTGCCTCCTTTGCCACTGGTGCACTGTGCAGTCCCTCCTGACGTAATATCCCATCACTGTAAGTACTTTAAAGTAGATGACACCTTGTGTGGTCATCGCTGATATGACTAATAAACGCAGGAATTTAAATTCTCACATTTTAAGCTTCACAGCTGTCATCCATTTGTGATGAATGGGATGAATGTACTTATCCAATTTTTCTGGGTTTGTTGGTTTTTACTTGCTTGAGACCAGCTTCTAAACAGCAGGGCATGCATTTGAGTCCAACAGGTTGTAATTTCTAAAGAGGTTTGAAATACTGTTTAAAAAAGAAAACTTAGATTTCAGAAAATATCGTGAATCACTGAGACTGGGGGACCTTCCAGTGGGAGGATCTTCTGCTTCCAAGGACTACTGTTATCTCCTGTGCATTTTTTTGTGGTTTTGTGAATGCCGTTTTGTTGAAAAAAAAAAGATGATAAACCTGTGATTCTCAGAAGTAATACTGTGTGTTACCTTGAAGTGTTTATTGAAGCATTGAAAGGGGATATTTGCCCTTGGTGGAAAGGACAGGTGTGTATGTTTAGTATGTTCTCCAAGATTAATAGTTCTGTCTCTTGTTTTGCATCAAAATAATGCAGCTGGACATAATTTAGTTTGGGCTAAAGCAGACCAGAATGTATTGGATTAAATTGTATTGTATTGGAGAAATGCCATTTTTTCCAAGATTCATATTTAAAATGTGAGTTCTGCCTGTACAAGAACTGAATGTTCTGCACTCAGCTAATAAGGTCAATGTCCTGAGCAGGAACAAGGGAGCTCAGAATTGTCCTGTTTTCTTTGTAGCCACCACCAGGTGCTGTGCTTCCAGCATTTCCTCCTTTAATTTCAGGAGATGAGGCCCTGAACCACCGATTTAACCCTTAAATGAGCCTGCTTTGCAGAGGAGTTTATGAGTAACCCCCAGAGCATTAGCTTTGACAATAATTGAAAACTTTCAAAAGAACATGCTTTTTTTACTTTTATATTGCACATTACTTGTAGAACAGTGATCAGTTAGACCAATCCTTGTTTTTCTCTCACTTAAGTGTTGAATGGAGACAGTTCTTTCCTATAATTTTTCTGCAATTTGTACATGTAAAACCCACAGCAAACAGCAAAAATAAAAATATAACCAGCTGAGATTCTTCTCACTATCACTTAAAATACAACTGATTTTATCTATTTCTGCAGAAGTCATTAGTTAACAGAGATTCCTAACCCTGAGAAATTTTTCCTCTGGTGTAGTGACAAAGTTATTTCTCCCTGCTTTTGAGTTCCAAGATATTCTGCAGTATTGAGCAGTTGTCCTGAATATGTTATATTGTTATACACCCTGGTTTCTTGTGGAATCTGATATCTTGTACGTTATGCGCTTACAAAAGCAGTTTTGCATCCTGACTGCCTCCATGCCAGTCCCTTGTGAGGCAGCAAGCCTGCTTCCTCTCCCAGGTCTCTGTACTACCTACAAAGCCCTCTGTTATCCATGGATTCCAGAGCTGGTTTTAATGTAAGGCTGCTCACAGTGTACCAGCAGTGTTGGATTTATCAGAATATTGCTCTAAGTGTGCTGAGGGGGTGCCACTGTGCTGACAGATTGAGATTAAAACCACAGCCGTGCCAGTGGGGATGGGATTTACTGGGCTGTGAGAGCCACTGAAGGCCTGGCTTGTTCTCCACAAGGGTCATTTCAGGAAATAGGATGTGTGTCAGGACATGGATTTCTTGTCTTGCTGCTGTGGGGAAAAAAGGAGTAATATGCTTCAAGCAATATTGTGTATTGCTGACCACAGTAAATATAATTTTGGAATTAGTAAATTGATGGCAGAGCTATGCAAATCAAAACCTCAGAGACAGAAAATCTGAATTGTACTTTAATATTTTTATTTTAAATTATGTGTTATTTCTGTTTATAGGGTTATGCTTATTTGAAGGGATCTAAAATACTTTAAATTTCTGTTCAGTTGCCACCATTTGGATGGTGACAGCAGGTGTTCATTGTAGAGTTCAGGTTACTGTGGTTATGGTTTACCATCAGCGCATGGGAGTTGCACTGTCTGCAGCTTGGGCTAACCCTGGACTTCAGACACCCGAGGTGACCCCACAGAACTGCTGAGATTCAGTGACCTAAAAGAGAGATTTTAGGAGAGATTTTCAGCAACAGAAATTCCAGCCCTGTTTCTTATGTAGATGCTACACCAGTGCGTCCACCAAGCCATCCAGACTTGACAGACATGGCACACCTGGGGTGAAGCAGAGTTTTGGGAAGTGTTTTGAGGCAACAAGTTGTTAAATGAGTTCTGTATGAAAGAAATTAGTTCCCCATAAAAACTTCTCTAATCAGCTTGTTGCCTTCTTTGCTTTCAATGCTGGAAAATCTGAGGAAAATGCTATTTATTCCATGAAGTTCCAGTGGGCTCTTTTGCCTCTACTTGAGTGCTGTGCTGTGCTTAGATGTGAAGTCTTTATCAGGGTGTGACCTGCCAAAAATTGGTTTCTTAAATATCTGTATTAATGCGTCAGATGTGTTGGAATATACAGTTACAGTATCTTATTGAAAGTGATTTAGAAATACTTCAGTATTCAGTATATCAGTTAAAAGTGGAGAGAAATTCAGCAGGCATGTGTCGCTATATGTTGATGAGAATGGTCATAATTTAACCACAGCCTTTAACGAGAGTAGTCTAAACCTAATTTTTAAATACATTTTTACATTTTGTATGTGTTAAGTCTCTGCAATTTTTTCACTTGTTTTATTTCAACTTGATTTCAGATGGCCAGGTGTCATGATGGTCAGGTAGTTGTGTGTAATCGCTCTTTACCAGGATGAAAACTCACAGATAATGTTTTCATATTAGTTACCTTAATTTCAAATTTAAAAAAAAAAAGCTTCTGTGTGAAGTAGGAGGAGATTTGAGGTCTGTAAAAGGGTCTTCTGCTGACTTGCCAACTGCTCAGTTTTTTGGGAACCTTGGTAAAGAGCAAAAATGCCTCCTTCCCACCTAAACACTGTTCTTTGGAACATCAGCTTGTTTTTCATGAGGTGCATTTTCTACCTTGGGGACATTTAATTGTCTGCATTGGCTGTCCAAGAGACACGTTGAATTTAAATTCCCCTTAAGAGGTGGTATTTATAAAGGCCTGGGAACAGACCTCTAAAGCTTTAGGGAGGCCTGACCTTAAGGCCGAGTGTATGTTTATGTCAAGCTTCTTTAAGTGTTCCAGCAGCATAATGACCCTTGGTATGCTTGACCTTATTGCTGGAACTTCTGTGGGTGCTGGTGGTGAAGTCTGATCTTTCTTCTGTGACAGATCATGGAAATACACTAAAATGATGGTAATTAGAACACAAAATAAAGGCTACTCTCAGAGTGATACAGCAACCCTGTTATTTTGGCTGCCTAACACTCCTTGTTACAAAAGATTTTACTGGATTTTTTATAGGGAATTTTGAGTGCCTCCATTATTTTAGCAGACTTGAATGTTCAAGGCATGACTCTACATGAAAATTACTGACTGGCACTGCAGTTTATATGTAGTCATACTAATATTGATGCTTCCACATGAAAATTTGGCATCTCTTCATGCCAAACGTCTGCTTCCTCATCCTCAGAAACTGTCTTCCTGCAGTTATACATGCAGAGATAAATATTGCAAGTATCATTTACTGTGGTAGTACCCTACTACTTGCAAAGATTAATTGCAAAATAGCAGTTTTGGGCAAGATGAGTTGTACTTTTGAAGAAGAATTTTCTGGGGTTTTTTAAAGAGATCCTGTTTATTTTAGAAATTAACTGTAGTAAAAAAGACAAAATACACCCTCAGTTTTTTTACAGCTCTACTTGCAGTTAAGGTTGGAGCCCTTTTGCTTTCACTCTGACTAGGCAGATCACGCCTCCTTCTCTGTATCCTAGGAGGTCTTTAACTGGAGGTTAGTCACAGTCAGCTGTTGTCTGACCAGAAGAAGTGTTAAATGTAAATTTCTTTAACTTTTCCTTTCATCTCTCTAGTGTTTGAGCACTCTTTGTAAGGTACTTAAAGGACCTTTTGCCTTCTCCCAACGCTGGAATCTATGATTACGTAGAAGTTGAACTTTCTCTGTGGCTTCTCACTGGCAGCAGATCAGAGATGATGCCACTGGGACCTGCTCTCTGGCCCTGGTCACACCGCTGAACATGAACAAGTGTGGCTTTACTTAAATGAGACTTTAGCAGTAAGTCTACAGCAGGTTCCTGATCCCTCTAAGATTCTGAGGGACTCTCATCTGTTTAGAAATTATTTCTTTTTGAAAAAATTGAAATGCTGTTCAGTGAAACTCTTCTTTCTTAATAGCTGTAAAACAAGTTTATGATGTACAGTTGTGTTCCTGATTTAGGATCTTGTGCAGGTGCAGTGATTGTTGCATATGTGCTGGCCTTTTACTTCCACAGGGGGTTTGTTTCAGTTTTTTTAAAAAGTGTGGCATCTGGGAGTGACCACAAGTGTCTAAAAGGATATTACATTGGTCTTTTTAAAAGCTGTCTTTAGTTAAAAGAGCTATTTTAAAGCTTTTGCTTGTCAGACTGAAGAGGTTTTTGTGGTTCTGTCTGGGATCTCAAGCTGCTTTAGGATGGGCATTTCTGTGCTTCATTCCTTATAATGCAGTCCCTCCTTTCCAAGAGAGGAATAATGTAACTGCTTTTCCCCAAGGAGTTCTTTGTGGTTTGGTTGGGTGTGTAGCTGTGGCCTTGCAGTGAACTGTCCCCCTGCTGTCACCTGCCCTGACTGGGCTGGCTGCATAAACGTGAGGCATGAGCTGAGGGTCTAACCCAGAGTTACTGTTTCCAGATATGCCCCAGGTTCTGCCTTCGGTGGCCCTTTTACGTCCTAATACTGGAACCAATTTTAAAGAATTGCACCTGGGCTATGGGGTTGCAGAAAAGAGAATTTTACAAAAGATACTTAGAACAAGTAGTGCACTCAAATCCCAGACAGTAATACTACTGTATCTTCTTAGCTGCACGTTGGGTTAATGTAATTCTGTGGGTTTGGCAGGTTTCATTAATTGTGTCCCTAAGTAATAATTCATTGAGTATTTGCAAAAGATGCACAACAGAGCACTATTACCTTCCATTATGCACTCCCATTCTCTTCTTTGAGACTTGATGAGATTTTTGATTGTTTAATGTTGTTAAATAATGGTCTTAAAGCTTTCTTTTTTCTCTTTTTCTTTTTTTTCTTTTTCTTTTTCTTTTTCTTTTTTTCTTTTTCTTTTTCTTTTTTTCTTTTTCCTCCTTTTATTTCCCACACTGCATCTTTTAATCAGCTGATTTCTGTATTACAGTTCATGCCATTCAGAATGCACACAAAATTTTTGGGGCCTTCTTTTGGATATGAGACTCTTTGGAATATAGAGTTTGTGATATAATTGTATCACAAATCTCCAAATAAATATTTCAAATTAATTTCAAATGAAAACGTGAGATTTCATATTGTGGCAGAAAATATTGGCAAAGAATAAACTAAGATAATTAATTCCCATTATTTCTCTTCCATTAAGTGGAGGAAGAACACCTTTTTTAAAGGAATCTACATATCTGTTTTAGGCTCATATCTCTTCCGTCTTATCTCCTCTCTGGCAAGGACAGTTCAGATTATTAAAAATTCTTCTTTTATCATTTTAAGTTATCCTTATATTATTTTTTAAATCACTTTTCATAAATTCAGATCCCCCCGTGCAGAACACTAATAGTTTGGTGAAAAAAGCAATTTTATAAATAATTGCAATCTTAAGAAAATAGATATAAAGTAATTTCTTACTTTGAAATAGAATTTAGCCAAGAACATAGAGTTTTGAGGGCTTAGGGTTTTTTGTTAATTTTATTTTCATATTTTATTTCATATTTTTCATATTTAGCTTTCCCGTGGCTTCTATCAGATTTTCAATCAAGGAGATTGATTTCATGGAGAGAGAAATAAAATACAGCATGAAAAATACCGTTTTCGTTTTGTTTGCAGAACGAGCAGAGTACAGACACATAAAGGAGGCCTCACATTGGCTTTTGGCTGCTCCCTTCCGAGGGGAGAGCTTGTCCATTGTAATTCTTACCTTAGGTTTGTACTGAAAAATTAGGTGTGATATATTTTTTTGTCTTATCTGGCATGGGTGAAAAGAATGATGGAAAAAGGATATTGTGCTCGGGAAAACTGTAAGAGAATGGAAAAGCAAGTAGATATCTGAACTGTTATCAAGGACATGTGGAGCCTTCTTTAATAGCTTGTAATTTTTAGTGCTCTGGAAGAATTTAGGATCTTCAATCAGCGATGCAGAGACCTGTTTCTCTGTCCCTGCACACAACCAAGTGTGTTGCTATTTCTCACTCCGGGCTGTCTGCCATGGTATGGTTAAATCTGGAAGTCTGCCCAACCCCACTGAATGCACCTGATTAGCAGATTTTATTGGAACAGCACCACCCGCATCTTACCCTGGGCTTCTGCTCCAAGATTCTGCTCAGCTACAGCCTCCAGTGCCATAGGAGCCATCAGCAGAGCCCATCCTCCGTGTGGCAGGGCAGAGGCACTGCTCTGTGTGCTGAGGCAGAAGGAAGCACAGGGGATGGGATGAGCAGGGAGGTGTGGTGTGTTCTCCACACAAGCCTGGCAGCTGTGGCTGAAGCCCGCTCTCTCTCCTACTGGAAAGGGGAAGGCAAACTCCCCTGTAACATCCCTGATACCATAAGCTAGAGAAAACCCCCAAGTATTACCAAATGACAAGCAGTAAACCAGATTATAACTGCCTGAAGGAACATGCTGCCAGGCAGTTACATAATGGCACAAAACTCCTCAGCCTCCACTGCAGCACTGAGCCTAAAAGACAGGAAAAAGGACTCTGATGAGCCCAGGTCTCCAAGGTTTCACTGAAAGCACAGCTCCAGGTTCTCAATCTCTGCTCTGAAGAGTTGGCTAAGAAACAAAAAGAGAAATAATAGTAATAGGCAAGAAAATGAGTCACAGTGCTTACATAAACACATAGAAAAGCACAATTCCCTGTCTGTTTATATAACTCCTGGTATTAGTCTCACAAAACAGAAGTTTAAAAGACATTCTTTGGATCATGGTAATCTCCCTTAAATACAGCATCGTCATGGATTTTGGTTGTGTCATAACTTCACACCTGCTCTTTCCTATTTGTGTCTGTGACTGGCTGCACATCCATTAAAACCCAGGTAAAATTAATAACTGGTTGGACAATTATTAATCTTAATTTGCATTAAAAGACATGTTTTGCATAATAGGGAGGGTCCTATATTCTGAGGGTGCCTAGTGCAGCTGGTTCTGTGGAAGGACAGATAAGCTGAAGTAGTTTGTGAGCATCTTTTCAAAACATCTGATGAGTCTTTCAGCAGAACAGGAAGGTTGGTGAAAACTTCTAGTGACACTTTGCTTCTTCAAAAATTTAATACTGGAAGTTTTACTTATGGAAAACATTAATTTAACAACACAGCATAACTTTCTATTTGAAACTTGCTGTATTTACATTTGATAAGAGTTCATTTTTAAGCGACTGTAAAGCAGTCCCATAAACATGACAACTTACTGTTGAGTTGGGTTTGGATGTGGCTTGTGGGCTTTGAACAGTGTGTCAGGTATTTGTGTGGTTTCTTTCTATTGTCTGGCTGTGGTGCTCCTTGAAACCTCAAAGTCAGGACCTCAGCTTATTCCACATGCAAAGGCAGCTTTCCTCAAACCTCTACCAAGTTTGTTGCCCAAAATAACACTAAATACAGGTTCTGAACCTTTTCTCTTCATGTTTTTCCCCAACTATCCATTTTGTAGCCAGCACAGAAGGGAAGTTTTCTCTGATTCAGAGAACTTGCTAAATTCCCAGCCTCTGTCCTTTCTGCTATTTCTCTTCCCTTTCTGTGGAGTTACCACAGACATAATTTACTTTCCAGCCATAGTGATGACTCTGTGGGTACTGCCTTATGAGTGAGCATATGAATTGCTCTGTTACACAGATTTTAAAAGCTTGGAAGTAAACTAATCTTTCATGTCTAAAATTTCTAGAAAATACTTGAATTTCCAGGGCCTGTTTGAGTGCTTTGATGGGAACCAGGCTGTGGATCTTTAACTTTAAGGAGCCTGGTGGATACACGAGTGCGACTAGGCACGTGAGGAAATCTTAGATCTGCATGGTAGACTGTGACAGCTATTTATTTTTGTAAATGCCTATTTTAAGAATATTGTAAATCTGAACAGAGAGTTTTGTTCTTTGAGAGCTGGCCTTATGTGAGATAAAACATTATTTTCCTGTAATGGAGCTGAGAAAGCAGCATGCATTTGTCTGAGTAAGGTGCGGCGGCGTGGGGCCTGGCCACCGCTTCCCGAGAGTGTCTCCGGGAAGGGGGGGATAGCTCAGGATAACTCACGACACTAGATGTAAAAGAAATAGATCCACGCGTAGGCAGGAGGGTTTTTGTGTAGGTTCCACGGATGTATTCCACGGAGGGTCCAGGGACAAAAAACCGAAGTTCTCTGGGAAAATAGAGGTTTTATACAAATCAAGGTAAAGAGGAGGGGATAGGCGGGGTTAACAGGAAAGCAGCCAACTGGGGAACAGAGGGAAGAACTGACATCAGCAGAAGCCTATGGAATTAACAGGTCGGGCGTGCTTTCTGGATGTAAGGAGGAGTTGGGTGAGTAACTCAATGATGTCATATATGATTAACTTGGTCGGGAAAGTTGTTTTTTAAGTTGTGTCCTTCCAAGGCATCCCTAACTCCACATTCTGGGATGCAACAGTAAGGAATATTTTGGCACTTGTGTCTACATCAGTATAACTTCACAGTTGTATTTCCCTTGCCTGTTAGACCTGGTGAAGGGTCGTAAGATAATTTAAATTAGGAATAACCATGTATTATGTGTTTCAACTGAGGACTGATTAAATGAGGTATGAATACATTGCTGTTAAATAAGTTCAGCTCTTCGAATGCCCTGTTTCCTGCTGTATTAAACAGTTATTTGTGTGTGTATTGCATTTCACGTTTTCCCTGTGGTATCTGTTCTTTTCATTTTCAGTCTGTGGGACTCCCCACTGCCTAGGGGTAAATGTTCTTATATCTTGTCATTTAGTTTGGTAGGAATTACTTTACACAAGATGACAGTTAGTGCACTGCACGCATTTTTTTTCTGCTTTCTTCCTCCCTATAGATATAACAATTTTATCAGCCTAAGCCCCTCAAAACAGAACATCTGCTGCAGCTGTCAGGCTGCTATCAACAGAGCTGGAATTTCTGTGGTCCACCTCAGCCGTTGTCAGGATTATGTTCTGGGTTTTTAAACATATGTACACGATATAAATAGTGTGTGTGTATATATATATATATATATACACACACACACACAATATTATTATATAATTATGCAATATTATATAATGCATAAATATAAAAAAATTATATTTTTGGATTTCAAATAAATTATTGACTAAATGTCATCACACAATTACCCCTTTCAATTCCCTCTTTTCTGTGCTGAAGGAAGCAGTGGGGACTGATGTCCCTTCATTCCATTTATGAACAGACTGCTCTTAATCCTGGAATTATTAAGCGGTTGGGACTACGTAGAATTCAATATTGGCACATCTAAGCTTTTTCTGAGTGCTGGCAGATAGTTAGTCTCCTAGGAAATGTTTCCAGTAAAAAAAAATTCTCTTGCATTGTGACAGGAGGGGTTTTTTCATCTAGTATGTGACAAAAATTTAAAAAAAAAAAAAAAAAAAGTGAGAGTCACCAAAAAAAGCAATTGCCACAACCATGGTTTGTTCTCTGGGGCTTGGGCTGTGGCTTTAGGACAACATGCTCAGATATGTTAAAACAGAATAGCTTCACTGTATGATGGCATGAATTTAAGGCATCAGACAATGCGTTCTGCTCAGGAGGTCCTGGGGATTTTTAGCTCTTCATTTCTCTCTTCTGAAGACAGACTGTGGCATTTCAAATGTCATTTTCAGTTATGTCCTGTGCTGGTTATTCCTGTGGGAATGTTAGCATACTGTTTCTAGCATGTTGGATTTCATTTTTTCTCCTGGCTCCCTCAAGTCAGTGAGGGACATAGAACTGCTTTACTGGTACCTCTGGCATCCACTCCCCCAAATGGGAACGTTCCAATGGAGCAACGACTAGAGTCGATTAGTCTCCTATTTCATTCTTGGATTACTCATGGACATTGGGCTTCCCAGACTTGGTTGTTCATACAGCATGCCAGCACATTCCACCTATCTTAGCTTGAAAATTTAAGTATGTGGTTTTGATCAGCTCTTTCAGAAACCAGCAAAAGCCCTGAGGAATTTGGTTCATAGAAAAATTTGGCAGCATCGCATACATTCTGAACATAAACTTAATTTTTCTTAATTAGAATCCTCATTTATATTTTAGATTATGCTTTGTTTGACTGAATATTTTTTCCTTTTTTTCTCAAATTAATTTTATTTATATTTCTTACATTGTTGTAACAAGAAGGCCCAGCTGACAGAGTGAATAAAGATGACTGCTTCTCACCAGCCTTCAGGGAGATGACTTCAATCATCATGAGAGTTATCAATTAAACTCCCACTCAGCTGTTGGAATCTGCTCTTCATTATGACCCCACAGTCACCACCCTAAAGGCTGCCTCAGTCTCTCTAACTCTGAGACATTCTCACACTAATATATGGGAAGTTTCCTTGCTGTCTTATTTCCTCTTCATTCTGTTCTTGCATCCTGGTTTGCTTGTTCCATTCTCACCCTTCCACGTAAAAATCCATATTTATGTTCTGGCTCCTCCCCTGAGTGGCTGAGGGCAATTCAATTAATCAATAGAGGTGTTTGTTCTGAAGAAGGGGCTGGATTGTTCCCAAAACACTCACCTGAAACATAAGAGAGATCAACTTTCTATGGACTAAGCTATTTCCACCTGCCTGGGAGGAACGGGGACTCAAATGTGTGTATTACCTGTAAAGGCATTAAATGAAAACCTACAAAGGCTCCTCTTCCTAAAGTCTCGAAGTCAAGGAGGTTTTAAAATGAGGAACTGTTGGAAAATAGATGCCAATCTCCAGGTTTTATGGGGGTGTCCTGGATTGTTAAAATAAAATATTCTATTTGCCATCTGATAAAGATGGGGTTGTTATCTGGGCAGGTTTCCCTTATCTCTTCACAAACAATACCTCCCCTGGGAAGACATTTTTTGTTAATGGGCCATTAAGTGCCTCCACATGACTGATAAGATTACATTATTCCCATTGTGAGGTGCTCTGCCCAGGGGGAGGGGGCCAAGCATTTCTACTGGAATAAAAAGAGACACTTTTAGAAACAAAGACAGCCTGGATTCTCCACTGGATCTCCAGAGGAAAACCAGACCCATCTGCCTACACTCTTCTCTGCTGGACTGTTGTTTTGACAGAGCCGTGGCTCCCACTCTAAGAGAACTGCAGCCACTGCTCAACTGGACTGTTATCCACACCCTGCCCCAGGGTGGCAGGTCATATCTTGACTCTGTCAAGGTTTTTGTTTGTTTGTTTGTTTGTTTCTTTTATTGTTTGCTGGTACTAGTACCTTTGTTTCCTTTAGTTTTTTTCCTAGTAAAAGCTGTTATTCCTATCCCCATATTTTTTTTGCCTGAGAGCGTTTTAATTTCAAAAAAATTGTGGTGATTTGGAGGGAGGGGGTTTGTGTTTTTTCTTCCTTAGCAGACACCTGTCTTTTTAAACCAAGACAGGGGGGTTTTTTGAGCTGTACCTGGAGGCTGTAAAACACTGGTAAGGGGTTAAAATGGACTTTTTAACTCCTCAGGCAGCCTGTTTTTTTATGGCACGCCAGATTGGGGTGAATTTTATTTTCTAAGTAACTAATAAAGTAATTCCCTTCTTTTCTCCTTAGTTTAATATATATATTTTAATGAAAGCAGATAAAATACTTACAAAACATGGCAGTACATGAATTAGAGGAAATATTCAATAATATCACAGGAAAATACTAAGTGTTAAAAATAAATTAAAAGTGGAACAATTAAAACATTTTTAAGTGTCTATAAAAACCTGATTGACAATTAAACATCCTAGAACTATTGCTTTACACATAAAATTAATCAATGAACCAAGAAACACACCAAAAAATTAAAATAAGCCTTTTTCCTGTTTA
Source organism: Dicaeum eximium (assembly GCA_013396995.1). Lineage (NCBI taxonomy): Eukaryota > Metazoa > Chordata > Aves > Passeriformes > Dicaeidae > Dicaeum > Dicaeum eximium. Next base: position 212,310 of record VWZP01004824.1, on the reverse strand, counting down.
TAATATCTATATACAATTAACTTCTAAAAATGACCACGGTGAATTTCTTCCTTTCAGTAGATACAGGTGCAGCTTCTTTAATTCACAGACTTTTGGGGTTTTACATAAAGGGTAACAGTTTCCTATTATTTTAGTAATTTCTGTAAAGATAAACTCAACAATATTTGTATGTGCTGAGTGAAGGAAGATGTGTCTTGATGGTGATTTTTCTAAGATATGTGAGTTGAGAGTATTTAGGTGTATTTTCACAAGTGGAGCAAAATACACATGATCATTCAGTGTGAGCAGCTGAGTTTTGGACAGATTTCAAATATCTGCAGGCAGTGCTGTGAGCCAAACTGCCATTAAAAGTGTGTCCTTTGCTTACTTGTGCCTAATAAGGATTTTCTTTCAGTATAAAGCTTCAAAATGAACTTACTATTTCTAGACATTTAGGAACCTCCACTCAGGCAAGCACCTCAGATCCACAAGATTTTTAGTGTAACATCCCTGTCTTAGACATCAGAGATTCCACTAGGACAAAGACCTTGGCTGGCGAATGAATTTTGGGGTATCAAACCAATGTGGACTTGAGTCTTAGCTTTTGTTCTGATAAAATGCAGCTCTGTCCTGTGGAATTTTCTGGTGTCTGCCACCTGTTAAGCACAGATTTTTCTCAGGTGAGCACTTTACCTGAATTTAATCAACAGAATTTGGAAGTAACAGAACTAACCTGAGCAATGAAAGTCCCTGCACCTGGGCTTGCCAGGCCCTCATTAATAACAAACATGGATCAGCTGGAAGGGGGAGGGAGCAGGAGGTTATACAAAGGGTTCAGTTGTTAAACTGCCCTCTCTAAAGCTGTTCCAGAGCCTTGAGAAGTACTTCTTTTACTTATTTAGTTTTTTTAAAACAACCAAAAAACCTAACTGACAAAGCCTGTGGTGGAAAGGAGAGAAGACTTAAAAGGGAAGCAGTGAGAAATTCTAATCAGCATTAAAGTCTGAGTGTGTTGCATTGGTGTTTTCTGTTTATCTTTCTGGGTTTTATGTGCAAGGTATTGGTGTGCTATTGGTAAATAATTTGTTGGTTTTACCATGGTGCTGCGTAACTCTGTCATCAGCAGGACAGCAGAGTATGGTGAAATCAAGGTGTTGGTTTTAATCTTTAATTGTTCTTTGTGCTGGCTCTAAAAACAGTGGTACTTAGCTGCTTTTTGTTTAGTAATAGGCTATAGCTGCGTAAGGTCTTGCAGCTAGAATAGGCTCTGGGAAACCAGGTAAATTCTGTTATCTGAGAAGTTTAACAGAGGTTCAGTTTGTTATAAATGAATAGTCCAATATAGCCAAATTGATAATTAATAAAAATAATAGGATTTATTTTGTGACCGTGTGACAGTCATGGGTAGCCCCGAGAAACACAGCCGGCTCTGGGTGACACCTAGCTTGCCCTCTATTGCAACAAGCTGCCCTCAATGTCACAATTTGCCTCCCCCATGTCCCTGATTTTATATAGTTTTTACAGCCCCGGGCAGAAATTCCTCGGTTCTGTTCATATTCAGCTGGCTCTTTTCTTGGTCCATGGTCGGATGGGAAGGGTCTCCTGGCTGTGATGTTTGTTCTTTCACAAGTTGGTAGCTGGTGATGAGGGTTGTTGAAGTCCATCTCTGGCTTCCTGGAATCCGATAGTGGTCGAGATGGAGTGATATCCTGCTTGATTGGCTTTCTCCGTTGTTGGTTGTTGATTAATTTTTACGGGGGGGAAAAGACATACATAATTCAACCCCCCCTTTGTATCATCTGTGCCCCTTTGTCTAACTCCGGAGACAGCCTTTGGGTATCAGAAGATGGCATTCTGATTATTATCTCCTTCTCACCTGTCTCATCTTAGTGGGTCGTTGGCTTGCCGGAGCCAGGAGCTTTTCTTCTGCCAATCTCCCTTTCCTCCTTGTATCAGGATCCCGGGAAAACGGCCCCAGACAGAGTTTTGGGGTTTTTTTTTTTTCTTTTTAGTTTCTGCGGGCTCATCTTTAATATCAATATTTTAATATTTTTATTTCCACAAAAAATGAATTTGCTTTAGTCACCCATAACAAGTTGAATCTGTCTCACACAAAAGAGACACATGATACTTAAAATCTTCAGCCTGTGTCAGACAATGTAAAGCAAAGTAACAAAAGTCACACTAATTTTAGTAAGTGCCCTTCTCAAAAAAATAAAACTGTTTTGTGGATAATTGTAGAGAAACCTTTGTTGTATGAATTGTTAGAAAAAAGGAAAATGGTTGTATAATAAGCATTTGTTAAAAACAGTGTTTGAATTTTTAGGTGTAGTGTTTTTATTTGTGATCTGTGTAATTAACTGGTAAAGCAGAATTTCAGAAGCCTGGCAAGAATGTTCATAGAACTGATAACTCATGACTTTGCTGCTGATCCATTGTGACTGGAAGTTTAGAGAACAAACCCATTCTGATGTTACATATGGTTCCTGTTTGCTCTGCAATGGTTTCTGCCCCAGTTGATGTTTGTTGTTATTCACTTCAGCATGGCCAAACAGGTAGCAGGATTTCAACATGATTGTGTAAGAACTTTCTATTTCTTTCCTGTTTCTGCCGATTTTCAGCCTGTAAAATAGAAAGATATTTTCCCTGAGAACAGTTGTTGGTCTTGGGTTTGCATTCCTGAGAGATAACGAGAAAAAAGCATTCTTAGTAGCACTGAAAACTCCTCCTATCCTGAGGGGTCTAAAAATGAACGTTATTTACCAGCCACATGTAATATTGCCACATTTATCATTCCTGTAGACATTCAGTATACAAAGAAGGATCTGCTTCTGACCTGTGAAACGTAGCTCATTGTTTGTTGGTTTTGTTATAGATGATCAGGTCAAATTCTTTCTTTTTTAGAAATAGAAATATTAAAGGTGTTGATATTGAAACAAAATCACAAAAATCCAAAGGTTCGAAAACTTAGCAGAGACTGCTTGCTGGATTTCTCCTCACATCTAGGTGGGACACACACAGGTGGAAAAGAAATTAACAAGAGAAAACCTCGTCTTGGCAGGGCAATGACCCATCCGAGCCCAATAAAAAAAGAGGCAGATGTGAGATAGTCATCGGGAGTGGAAACTCAGGAGCTATTGAGACTAGACTCATCCAAAAGGGGGAAACCATTTCCCGGAGCTAGACAAAGGGGTACAGAAAAGATTGGCTGACACAATATGGAGGGAATGTGAATGTTGATGTTTTTTCCTGTAAAATCTAAACACCGACCCGGACACCCGCCGATCAGCCACATATCACCGCATCTCGGCCACCCATCAAGGATTCAGAGAAACCAGAAAAGACTTCAACGATCACCATCACTGGCCACAAACGCTGAAGGAAGAAACCATCAGTTGACCAGGAAGCCTTCTGTCCACCTGTACACCAGGGAAAGAAATCTAATAAATATGAACAGAGTTGGGGAATTTCAGCCTCAGGCCGAAAAAACTGTATAAAACGAGAAGGCACTGAGGCAGCCTTAGTGACTCCGACAGGGTTGTAGCGGTAGAGTGCGAGCGAGGAGATCACCCAGTGTCGAAACCAGTCCGACTCTGTTCCATCGGGGCTATCCGTGACTGTAACGTGGTCACGAAATAAAATATAGTTATTATTAATTACCAATTTGGCTATATTAGACTACTCATTTATAACAGTTTGATATATTATGGAATCAAACCCTTCTTCTCCTTGCCATTAAAGTGCCTTAACTTTAAATGTTGTAGGGTAGGATAGTCATGAGAAGAAGGCTCAAATAGGATGCAGCTGTGTGTTTGTTGCCCTTGAAGAAGGAACATTTTCCCTAGGCTTAAAATCCTTATTTCTGATGATCAGGTGAGGGCAAACCTATGCAAACAGTATTATTATCCCAGTGTGAATTTTTTAACAACAGCCTGGGAGTTTTGTTAGACCACACAATTTGTTATAGATGTGAATATACCTGGGGATTTTCAACAGGATGAGATGAAATGTCTTAAACTAAAAATGAAAGTGGGAGTGATCCAGGCAAGTTGTTACAATGGCTGGTTTTTTACCCTTGTTCTCTGCAGTATTTCCCATTTCTCCTTGGCTGTTCTCTGGGCTTTTTGGTTATTTTTATCACATCTTTTATATTAATTTTGCAGCTCCCCCATGATTCCTCTGTTTGTCAGCTCTGTCTTTTGTCTGTCCTGTTTCCAAATTTTTCTTCCCATTTTCCCGCTCTTCTTTTTTAGCTGCAAATGTTTTGATTCAGACTGTGATTTGCATAGTTATACCCATATTCAGTGCTGACTGTTGGCTATACAAGAAGCAGAGTAGATGGAGGAAATGCCAAAGCAGTTGTGCCTGAGTCAGCCTCTGAAGGGAACAGGAGAATCCCTCACCGGGAATACCTCCTGCTGTGCTGCCAAGCACAGAGGTCCATCTGCACCTATCATCATGCTGCGGCTAGTTAATTAGTGCATGTGGGCAATTATTTAGTGCTCAGATTTGCTGTTCACTGTGACCACCACTTGTAGAGCTGTCAGCTTAATCTTTGCCTGAATGATCGTCACATCTCTGCCTTTGTGGGAAAGGTACAGCTACATTCAGGCCAATTTCTGTTGTTTCAGCCCTTGAATGTGATGAAATAGGAAAAACAAAGGGTTTGATTGCCAGCAGCTATTAGGAAAGTCTGGCTGCTATCTGGGGTGCGGCGAGAGACTTCTGGAGACAGGGATGCTCTTTGGACACGTGGTTTATTGTTCGTGGGGACAGCCAGCCTGACCAGCTCCAGCTGAAGCGTGGTCCAAGAGAGAGTGAACTTCCTGTTACAATCCCATTTATCCCCTTCTATGCTGAATACTCAGGTTAACATCAACCAACCGGTACAGGGTTCAAAACCTACAAAATCTACATGCAGCCTATGAGAACTATTACATTACCATACTAAAACCTTGGCAAACCCACCTTTTTTCCCTATCACCTGGCCGGGCCCAACCCCTTATCTCTTTGTCTGGGGAGCTGTATTGTTTTTGTCATCAGGGGCCCGGCCTTCAGATAACCTAATCACTGTCTTCCTGCTTCACATTCTATAGCTCAAGTTTTGCTTTCAGCTCTATTTCTTCATTCTTAAAATCTTTCACCAGTAAACCATCTCTGCAAGGCCTTCCTTCATCATCCTTCCCAACAAGCAGCTGTACATGGTTTGTTTGTCTGGTTTGGGTTGCTTTTGTTTCTGGTGTTTCCACAGTCAGGCTGGAATAAGGTAAACACAGGAAATAAAGGAGGCTCCAACATGTGACAGTGATTTATTCACTTCTAGGCTTTATCTGAGGTATGAATTTTATATTTTCAATCACAGTGTTCAGACTGGCCTTCAAATTCCTTATACCAGATGAACATGAAAGTTTTGCTGGTTCCTGTTGAGCAGTACTGGATTTACAGCAGTGTTTCATTAGCTTTCCACATATTGAGAAATCACTGATAGCATTTAAGTTGCCGTTTTTATCTCAGCATCATAGACCAATATTTACTTGCTAGTTTATTGTGTATTTTATTGCAGAATGTGTTACACTGTCTATAAAGTATCATAAGTATAGAATAGGGTAGGGGCAAATGCAATGCTGAACTAAGTACACTTCTTGCTGGTTCCTGGCCCTCTCTTTTTAGTCTCCAATTGTAGCAGATTCTTCTTTACAACTGATAGTGACAGGTCCATTTTACTGATTGCTCAAATCACAATGCTTATATCGTGAACGGTGTCATGTATGTATGTTTTGGGTATTTATTTACAACTGCTTTGGCCATCAAAATGAGTGTTTGGTTCATCAACATAAATGCAAGTATCATTAGACTCAAATGGGAACTCTGAGCATGCATGGGAAAACTGGAATATGGTGGTTGAATTTCAGTTACACAGCAGGGTCTCCATGTGGCTCATAAGAAATACTGGGTATTTTCCCCAAGCAGTTGTTACTTAAAACCCACAATTCATAAGCACATCAAGAGTTGTTGTTCCTGTCGGGTTTATTTTCTTTTTACTTCTTTCTGAATCACGACAAGGATGGGAACCCAACCCTCTGGGCCCTTTGGAGTGGGTTCCCCACTGCCTGAGTTCTTTTCTTTCAGGGGTGAACAACGAGCCAGGACTCTCTTTTCTCTTTTGGTCTTCAAGATCTTGTTTATTCTTTTCTTATCTTAAGTTCAGCACACTGTCTGCACATCAGACTTAGCATGCTGGAAGCAAGGCACAAAATGGATCAAGAGGGGCAAAATGTCCCCAAACCAAGGTCTTTTATAGCTGTTCTACCCAATTACATTCTAACACATACTTTTCTACTTCTCTACCAATAACTCCTACCAACCTACACACGTAACTTCCACATTACTACTCATGCTAACCAATAATATTCTACCTCAAGTGCTAAAGAAAATTGAGCTGAAAAGGGACAAGAAGGAAGAAGGGGCAACACCCAAAATCCTCCATCTTGTCTCCTATTCACTCTCATATTAAAATTCTAAAATCCTAAACTCCTCACTCTGTGATACACTACTACTACTACCACCACCTGGGTGCTCTAACTCATGCCAAAGTTGTGGCAATTTTTTTCCCAGGGACAAAGGTTAAAAGCAGTGTTCTGCTGAGGGTCAGACTTTTCTTAAAACAGGCATAGAGACATTCTCTGTGTCCTGGATCCCAACAGTTCCTTAGTTTTCAGTGTCATAATGTGGGCTTTGGATAAAGTCTCCTAGGATTGCTTCTCACTGGGAGAAGCTCAAGAGTTGCAAAATATCCATAAGTTATCCATAAAATAAACTTGTACAAGGAAATAAATCATTAGAGAACTTCAGTCATGTGTGAGGAGGAGCCTCAGTGCTGCAGGACTGTGCTGTGGTGCTGCTCCCTTTTCATTTGGCAATCTGCCCAATATTTCTCTATGTACAGATGCATGTAAGTGTAAATCAGAGCCAATCTTAATTAAAGTGTAGAATGCTTTTGCTCAAAGCATTACATTTTAAAAGGGCTATTTTTTTTCTCTTGCATCTTTCACTTTCTCTTATTGGGGAAATTTTAATCACGTGTTCAAAAGCCTTTTTAGGTCTGGCCTAACTCTGATCCCTCTATAGCTCCATGGTGCCATGAGAAATTCCATGTTCTGCCATGCTCAGTCTTTTTGGACCTGATCTATCAGGAGTTCTGATAAGCCTTGGGCAGCTGAACAAACCTTATTGACATGTGGTGGAATAACTCTATGGGCTGGAATAACAAACACTGGCACAAGGAGCAGGTCAGCAGGACTTTTCCAAGGATAAAGAGTGGCAGGAGTGGTTATACCTTTGTGTGCTTCTGTCACCATTGTACCTCAGATGAGTTCCAGAAAATGTTCAGAAATAAAATCCCTGTCAAGATGCCTCTTGGATACCCAGGACGCTCTAAGTGTGCTCGAGCTCAACAGCAGCTGTTAATGTGTGTGTTTCCAGGACCTTTATTAGGTCAAAGCTGCACATCCACTTCATAAATTATTCAATTTGGGCTCAGTTTATGGCCCAGCCCAACACAGTGATTCCAGTCAAGGTCTGCTCTGACTTCATTTGGTCTGGGGATGTTTGCTTCCTCAGAGGAGCTGATGGGAGCTGTCTGGGACAGGCCACCAAGTTCTGGAATTGTGGCTCAGAGGCAGCCTGGCTTCTTGAAAGTGGGAAGCTGATGCAGAATGATGAGTAAATGCTAGAATCTGTGTCTGTATCACTCTTCTTCCTACACAGGGAGCATGGAGGGGAAAACCAGCAATGGAGCAGATAGTAAAAGCTTGGACCTAAATGCCTAAATTATTTTTAAAAAGCCCATCATTCTGTACACATATCCTGTTCTCTGTTATATAAAAACAAGATATTTGCATATAGCAATCAAGTAAATTAAAATTTTGCCATTGCAGTATTTTTATCATCATTTATGTTTTTATTTTGTCAGGATAAATATGCTCTGTACTTGAGTTTTTTGCAAGAAGCATGTGGCAATATTTAGTATATTTTAAAGTATCATTAGTGCTATATGTTCAGATATGTAAAAAAAGCAATTTACCTGTTAAGAGTGTATCAACTGTATTATACATGTAAATATGTGCACACAGAGAGTCTCTGTGTCTCAGTGCTAACAGATCTGTTTTCTCTCTTCTCCCACTTGTTCCACATGCCTGCAGTGCCCTCCCAAAGCCTCCCTCACCTGCCCTATGGTACATGACAAATAAAATTGGTTATCATGGTGTGTGATCTGTCTGCCAGCTCTGTGGATCTCGGGCTTGTGCTGAAGGAGCCAAAGGCTGCGCATGAGCGTGAGCAGCATGCATTGTGCATGAGCAACAATCTCCTTTGTTATTAAGAGCTGGATTTTCCTCAAAACATGTTTGTGGTGTTGGTGTTTCAGAACTCATTTGGGGGAGATTAGATGTAGGATTAGCCTGTCAGATTCCTGCAGTTTTCTTCTCAATGCTCTCTCCATTTTTACAGATCTGGAGGCTTTTGTGCAGGTTGTTTTGTGTTACCTTGTTCCTCTTCCCTTTTTCTGGCTCCTCTTCCTTTTCTGATATTCCCTTGCTCCTCAAGTTCCCCGCATTTACTTCCATTTAACTGCTGGTCTTTGTTCCATTATTCCTTTCAATGGGGCTTGGTGATGTTTTGTGTTGTATTCAGAAACAGGGATCAGGTTGCATCCTGCCTTATTTTGCTGCTAAAATAGTTCTCTCTGTACAGTGAGTTCCATTTTGACCCCACAAGTGAGGAAAGAAACTCATATTGCTCTGTGAAATGGGGAATTGTTGAGTGAGTGTTTGTGTTCTTTGCTGCCATGTGGGGACGGCTCTGTCCTTAGCACTGTGTGAGCAGTAAAATGCAGAAGCTCCCTAGTGTTCCCATGTGCTGCTGGCCCGCTAGGAGCCTGGAAGTGTCCTGCCAGGAGCAGGAGGAGGCAACAAAGGAGAAAATACCTGCTGGCACATTGTGGCTATTTTGGGACAGGCTTGGAGTTTCTTGGAAATATTGTTTCTTCCGAGATATTATTGCTACAGATGAAGAAAAATTGTTGTTGTCTAATATATCCATTGCTCAAGTGTTGCAGCCAGGCCCCTGAGTACTTCACAAGTTTGACCTAAATTCTGAAGAAAGACTTGCTGTGTTCTTTGTTCTGCTAAACTGTGGGGTTTGTGGATGGTTTTTAACAAGAAGCATTGACTCCATTGTGAAAAGAGACTTCCTGAAGAGAGTTGATAGAATACAGACAGTATCTGCCTCTCCCCAAGTCTCCATTAACATGATCTGGCACTGTTACAGAAAACTGCAGAATTCTGTAAAGGTTTGTCTAAACAGGAAATGTTATTCCAAATTTAAAACTGGGTGGATTTGAAGTAGAGAATAATTGATCAGTGTCTAACTATCTAGAGTTTAATTTAACATCAACTTTGCACACTGCTTTAAATTGCACTGAGGATTAATTATATTTTCAAGAGCTGGTGACAGTCCACCTGAGACAGTGATTTCAAGCAGTCTACAGTGATTTAATTCAGAACTGCATGTGTTTATTTCCTTTTCAAAAAGCAGTTTCTTTTTTGTCAGGTGGGATGTTCTGGAAACCAGCTTTTGTTTGTATGAACAATGACTCATTGATAGGATGATTATAAAAAGATTCAAATTAGTATGACATTGGAAATAGAAAACATAAATTATGCACCAAAACTACAAAAACAAATGCTCAGGTTTTTTCTGCTGCAGTGAAAAAGTGTTTTGCCCATTTGATAAATAGCATAGTGCAGTGATAGATTTAAAAGACCCAGTAAAGATAACAGAAGTGCTTGCTTTTTGCAGCATCGGGGAGCAATTATCTAATGCAAGTTAACTGCTGTGAGCCAAAATGCATTTTTACTTTGATTACTTTAGACATTTTTGATGTATTTCAGTATTTGGAACCATAGAAAGCTCTGGTTTCTTAGGGGCCTCTGGAGATCATCCAATCCAACTTTCTCTTGAGAGCACAGCCTTAGATTTGGTTATTTAGGCTCCTGTCAAGCCAATTAAGTCCTGAGCTGTTGCCAGTGAGGAGAATTCTACCACTTCTCTAGGCAGCTCTCCTGATCATTAGTTTTTCTAGTGAGGAATGTTTTCCTTGTATCCAGACAATGTCTCCCACAAAGCAGCGTGTGTCTCTTGCCTTTGTCCTCTCCCTGTGCATCCATGTGAAAAGAGCACCTCCGCCTTCTCTGTAACTCCTTTTGAGGCTTGAGCCACATCTAAACTTTTCTACTTAGTTCTATCTTGGAACTTCAGATCCCTACTCTGTTTACAAGTGTATGGAACCTGTTACAGAAAAGCAATATAGACAGAAATACAATGTAGACAAGAAACAAATACTTTTAGTTCATTGGAATTTCAATATGTTATTAGAAAATAATCTTGGAGCGGAATATTATTGCAACAGAAATTGCGGAGGTAGTATGAGTTTCCCATCTGGCAAGGCCCCCAGACCAGATGCATCCACTAATGACTTTTTATAGAGCATTTCATCAGACCCTGCTGAAACACATGTCTGGCATTTTTAATTATCCTAAATTAACAGGGTTCCAGCCTTGGATGCTTAGATTCAGGCTTGTTGATCTTTGAAGGGAAGGAAAAGAAAATGTTCCCTGAAAGATTTTCTTCCTAACAGACCTTTTTATTAATGGGATATAATGTTAAAATATTACCTGAGCTTTATTGGTTCATCCTGAATGGATTGTTTTTGTAAAAGTGCTTTTGGAGGCACTTGGATTAAAGAGGGTTTTTGCAGATACATCAGAGCTCTTTGGAATTTACACAAGTGCATTTAGCCAGGAACCCCATGGCTTTCTTTGCCTTCCCTGGAAGGTAGGGAATGGGCACTCCAAAAGCAGTTGATCTCTGCCTCTTTCCCTGTGTGTGCAGCTGCTCCTGTTCTGTTCCCACAGAGATAAGTTCTTGTTGCATGGGGAAGTGGCTGCCTTGGGCCACTGGGCAGCACCAACAGCAACTGCTGCTTTGATCCCTTGTTTGCATCCCAGCTCCTTAGTAACAGGGAGTTTGTGTCCTTTTCCCTCAAACCTGGAAAACAGAGACAAATTTTCTTGGGAAATTTCTTCTGCCCAGCCTGCTTACATCTTGTCCTCCCTGTAGAAGGAATAGGAATTAATCCTGTAATAATGTGTTTTCTATACCATAAATTGCTGTTGTTTGAATGCCTTGTCTCTTCTAATCTTATTTCTATATAATGTAACATAACAGTATTTCAGTGCTTTCCAGTGGTGCAAATAGCAATGTAATTTCATTGCAAATGGTCTAGTTACGGGATATTTGCTTAGAAAATGCACCTTTACAGTTCAAAGCACGGACAGTGAAGTTGATACCCATTTAAGGAGGCAGGGAAGGGCATGGAAATCTTACACTCTGAAGAGAGCACATGACCTCTGTAACAGAGATATTGTATGTGCACACTTACAGGTTTTATAGTTGAACACACATCAAACATATAAGTCATATGCAGGTAACAAACAGTCACCAAGAGCTGTTCTTGTAATTTGGCTTCATTTCCTTCCTCTAACCCACTGCTCTCTCTGCCAAAAATAAGACCTTGGTTATCTAACAGCCAGACTGAATATGGGCAGGGGGAATGCATTGGAAAGGCTGGTGGCAGAAGAATGTCCTCAGCGGGGCTGGGAAACCAGACTGCTAATTTAGGTGCCAAAAATTGATATTATTCCCTAATTTTAGTTCCTCCACTGGCTGACTTGATGCATCAAAAAGGATAAAACAAATATCAGAGACATTCAGTGCAGACATGTTGGTGCTTAGAGAATGTGTTTGTGCTCTTCACCCAAGAGGAGGCTCTGGTGAGAGAACTGCTCTGTGCTAAATGGTGGCACATGTAATTAAGTTCTGCTCTAGCAGTGAGGGAGATTAGCCTAATTATTCTTTTCCTTCTGCTTCTTGAAGAAAAATATTCTAACTTAATTACAGCTACCACACCTTAAGTTTGTGGTGCCACCTTTTATTGCTTGTATAGGTGCAGAACTGGAGGTGAATTAGCTGATACACAATATAATGTACAACTCTAGCCTGGGGAGGAAAGGAGGAATGGGCAGGGAAGATAAAACAGTTAAATCATGCTACAATTGTTCTTTTTCCATGAAATGCATATATTTATGAAACTTTCTTAAGCTTTTTGATTAACTTCTCATAATAATTAGTTTTATCTGTTCCTGGGGTAGCAGAAGTATTCAGCTACCCTCAGCCACCTGGTGAGTGCCAGTTTATTCATAGGATGTTTTTCCTTATTCCATGTGTAGCTCACATACTCAGCCATTGTTCAAATTTGTTTCCTGGGTAACTGTAAAACTGCCTTTTTATTCATATGACTTTGCAGAGAGGTTTTATTCTTATTTTCATATCTGAAGGGTTGTGAACAGACATACATGGTTTGATTCTAGTGAAACAATTTATTTCTGTGTCTCTTCTGAGATTGCTATGTTTAAACATGTAAAGATGAGAAGATTTCTTCTGTGTATTTCTCATAGTGAACAATATGCATTATTCAGTCTATGGTCCATATTTCAGAATATTTGAGCTTATGTGCAAAAGAGGAATAATTAGTAGAAAATCATCCATTATAAACTTGTGAAAAACTAAGATCCGAGTCGGTGTTCAATCATCTTATCAATCAAAACTATTTTAAAATTCTCTGATCGCGCTTTTCCTTTTTCTCGTTAAAATATTATTACCTGATAAATTGTGTTCTGCACTCACCATGTCAGTCCCAGCAAAGCATTTTAAAGAGCTATTGGAATTGACTGAGTTTTGAAGACAGCTGCTGTGATCATTCCCAAAGTGTGTTATAACTTGAAGTGTGTTGTTTGCAGCCTTGCAGTTCACCCGGATAAAACGTTGGTAGCCACAGGGCAGGTTGGGAAGGATCCCTACATTTGCATCTGGGATTCCTACCGCGTCCAGACCGTGTCTGTCCTGAAGGATGCGCACACGCACGGAGTCGCCTGCCTGGCCTTTGACTCGGATGGCCAGGTCAGTACAGCTCCTCCTCTGGGCTCTGAACTTAGCTGTATTTCTGGTTCACTGTGAGATGCACCTTAAATGTTTTGTGTTTCAGCAGCTACAGGGGTGCAGTACTGGAAATCCTGTTACAATTGAATTGTAACAGGATTGCTGTTCAGGGCCTTGGTTTGTATTGTAATTGCAGTGGGAGGACTGCAAACACAGCTCTTGCACAGGAGGTGCTCTTGGGATGAAATCACAGTCTGGCATCTGAGTGGAGTGGAGGCATCAGGTGTTGGGCAGGGATCCAGAGCAGAAATGTCCCTCTGTGGGTTAACTGCAATGGCTTCACCACGTACTTGTCACCTGCTGTTCAAAGAAATCAGTTCCTGGCAAAGCCCTCAGAACCCTGCAGCTTTTCTGGCAGAAGAGCTGCACTAATCTCACTACTGGGAGAGTCTCCTTGGCTTGGGTGCACAGGCAATTTAATTGAATAATAGTATTAGGACACACAGTGTGGCTTTCTACAATGTGATTGTCTAGATGATATCTTAAAACAAAATTTAAAATATAACTAAATGGCGGGCTGTTCCCAGCTAAACACAATGGTTTTTTTTCTCTATGGCAGTGTTAAAAGCTTTAGGCAAATAAACCTAAAATTCACATATACCTGTGAAATACTTCACAGAGCTTTATAAATAAATGTCTGGCTGTGCAATTTTTGCCATTATTGGTGACAGTTTTGTCCTAATGAGTTTCCTGATGTAATACTTACTAAAGTATTTTAGGAATGCTTAGATTAGTTGATACCGAAAACCTCAGACAAGAAAACCCTCAGATCAACAGAACAGAATTTCTAATGATGTAATATTTTTTTAAGATATTGTTTATTCAGAAATAAATGCTTTTAATTTTTTTCCCCCTCATTTTTAACTTCATAAGACTGGCGGTTAAAAATTTTTTTAAAGCTATTTAAGGGCCTTATGGGAGTGAAGACTCATGATCCTGGGGGGTGTTTGAGGTGGAGGTCTTCATGAGGGCCCTGATGAATGCTTGCTGTAATTAAAACACAAACTCACTGCCAGGTTGACCTTGCAGAATAGTGACAATTCCCTTTCTGTAAGTGCTTGAGAAATTGCAGTTTATTCTGGAAATAAAAATTTACATTGGACACTTTTATATCTGGAGCACAACCACTGCTGGAGAACATGAATATAGATAATGCATCTTGACTTTTTGCTGTTCTTCCTGGCTTTGCAGGAGAAGCTGCTGTGCTGAGCCAGAATTAAAGGGCATGGGAGGAAGTCTGTGAGTATTTGGAGCTCAGAGCTGCTGGCAGTTCTGGTTTGTTTAGTCAGCATTCCCAAGGGAGATGGTGTCTGTCACAGGGCAAAACAAGACACTGCTTGCACCTCTCAGTGTAAAGCTTTCCTTCTTTTATATCCAAAGGCTGTTAAAAGCCAGGGAAGATATGTATTTCAGCCCCAAAAGATAAATAAATGCAACAATCAGGAGTGGGACAGATGCAATAAGAACTGTATTCTTTTCACTACTAGCTCTGCCAGCTGTCCACTTCCTAAATAAAAGTAGGCAGAGGCAAAAGCCCAGGTGACTGCTGCATTTCCAGAGTGGATCTCCATTAATTCAGCTCGGCTCCTTGTGCATTCCTGTGCAAGTCCTGCTCCATGTGCGGGGAATCTCAAACAGGGCCACCCCACCTCTCTCTGAGCCAAGTTAATTCGCTTTTGTTGAACCAGAAACTCCAGTGTATCTTTCCTTTTGGATGAATTAATGGGGAAATATTCCTCCTGCCTGGACTGGAGATGACCCTGCACGGAGACGCACAGTGCTGTTCCTGCAATGCTTTCCTGGCTTCACGTTCCACAGGGTGGGGGAGGCAGATTGGTGTGCACAGGATTTGTTATCGTTTCTAATAAATGAAGATCATCAATACACAAGGGAGAGCTTGAATGCTTCCTTTATTTTATGTACCTTCAATACAGTTTTTGTTGACAAATAGAGTCAGAGTAAACTTCCTATTTTGTGTTACCTGTGATTAATACAGTCCTGATGGGAGCTGAATTTCTTGCAGACGTGTTGCTATTTAAAAATACATATTTTAGTTTGGGCTTTTTCTGTCTGAGTAGGAGCTGCCAATTGACATGAGGGAAACTGTACTTTGTTCAAATGTTTAAAGAGGTGCTGTCATTTTGCCTGTAATTGAAAATGTCTTCTCTTCAGTCACGAGTAACTACAGTTTCTCCTTAAAAATATTAACATCTCCCCTTCAGAGAATTACCTACAAAGCAGATGCCTCACACTGAACTATTTTACCAATACCCCATAGTTGAATTTCTGCTCTGAGTTATTTCAGATTAACCCTTTTTATGTGCTTTCTAAAAATATTTTTAATGAAGTGGGAAGGGCACTGCCATAATGCATCCACACCTAATGAAAAAATTAAAAATGTAGCACTAGGCTTCTTTAGTCAGATCTTCCAAATCTGTGTAGATTTAAAAATAATTGTTTGATTATGTGCCTAAACTACTTGGAAGATATTTTCTTCTGGCAGTTCTGGGAATTCTCTGAATAGAATTCTGTCAAATTCCCTTCCAGAAGGAGAACTAAAAGTGTGTTTCAACCAAAAAGGAAATTCAGCATTTATCACTTTTCTGCCAGCAGGAGACCTTCCTCAGCAGACCAAGGTTAAAAGAAAATACAAAGTACTTCTTAGTTTCCTGTAGTGCTTTCCCTGCTGATAACAAAATCAGCAAAGGAATAGATTTCCTAACACAATTTGAAGTTCTAGAAAGCAGCCATTCCTTATTCCAGCACTGGACACAGTTGGAAGAGTGATTTTTTTCTCTAATCAAATGTGTGTCATGAAACTTCAAAACAGGTAATTTATTCCCTCCTGATCAGACATTACAAAACACTTTGCAGCTAGTACATAAACACCAGTTTCCCTAGAACTAATTTTTATGCCTCTGCACCTTACTGGAACTCCTTTTGTGGTCCTAGAGGGCTGTCTAAAGGAGTCTCTGGTGGTTGTACTCACTGAGAGCCCCCAATATTGTAATGACCTTGCCTTGAATTTTGCAGGGCATGCACTGGTTACATAACTTGTACATACATTTCTCATTACATAACTGCCACAAACCCCCCTCAGGTTCCTCATTATCTGTTTATCCACTGGTTCCAGCTATCTTTAATATCCTGTGTGTCTTTTATATTCTTTTATCTAATTTGCTTGTTAGTATCTATGCTCTATTTTGCAGTTTCAAGAGAACTGAACATTTCTATTCTCCATGTTGTCTGTCAAGTCCCCCTTTACTTGAGACTGTCTCTTTTAGACCAGTCTCAATACTTGATTTTCCAGCACAAAGTGTTACAACTGTAACATTGAATTAAATTGCTTTCTAAAATCAAGAGAGTATAATTGCAGATTGTCCTCCACTCCCTGGATGAAAAATGTTCTCTTGGTCCTAACTGTTCCTCTTGGTTGTTGCCAAAGTACCTGTAGTGGTTTTAGTTTGCCAATTTAGAATATCCCAATTTTGAAATTTTCCCCGGCCAATGCACCACTCAGCGTGGTGGGTTCAGTTCTGGCCAATCACCAGTGCACCCTCTTCCTGCTGTGACATAGGATTAGGAGAAAGGTAAAGCAGGCTCAAAACTTCAAGAAAGTATAAAGAAAGTTTTGTTAACAGTAACTAAAAGAAAAAAATTAAGAATCAAAACAAACCCTTAAGAACACTTCTCCTCCCCCCACAACCATTCTTTCCCACTGACAATGTAAAGAAACAAAACCTAAAATTTCCAGTCAGTTCACCACCTATGAAATAGTCTTTCTTCAACTCACTCAGGGAGAGAAGTCTCTCTTGTTAATGTTATGGAGACTTCTCCACAAAAGGAAAAAACAGTTCTCTTGTGGCTCTCAATGTCCTCACGAAATGGCCGCTGCCCGGGGAAAAACTCGCCACTTCCCATTTCCACAACCTTCCCACAGCTGTGTTTATGGGCCATGTCAACTTTGGGGTTACTGTTTTAAAGACGAGCTGTTCAAAAGAATAAAGGTTCTCATTATCTATCTTTAAAAAATCATCTTCATCCCTGGGAACACAGATCCTCTTCTCTCCTGGGGGCACAGGATCTTATCCTCTCTTCTCTCTCTGTTCAAGCTTCTCATGGGATCACAGCTACTTTATCATCTGCTTACTTCAGCATGGAGACCCTGGCTCAAATTTGAACCTTTCATCTCTCCAATAGTCTCATGCATTATAGGGAAAAAGGGTCTTTTTTCCATAGCTCACAAGAGGATTTCAGCTCTAAAATCAAGGCATCCTCTCATCCCTCCCATCTTGGGCTTGACTTCTTTTTCACTAACCTCGATGTCTTCATGGTGCCCCTTTACATGGCTTTCATCTGGTTCCTTTCTCTCACTGGAGGGAGGATTGGGGCACTGAAGGGGTTAACATTTCGCCCAGGGCCTGCAGGTGGTCACGTGACCCTCGCGATGGAAACTGTGGCTGGGCATTCCATTCCAGGTGCAGGGCCTTCTGCGCCAGCTGCAGGGTGACTCTGGTCTCAGCTGCCTGATCTAGTGTGGCAGCTTCCACAGGGTAAAATCCCCACGCTGTGCAGATCGTACCTCACTGCGGCCCAGCTAGGAAAGAGGAAACTCCCGTGTTCCTTTCCATATGTTTACATGTGTGTTTCACAGAGGTGTGTGCAATTTGCATCTTCCCATTTTCAAACCAGGACAGTACCCTGAGGGGAGGCATTAATAGTGCTTGGAGAAAGGAACCTTTAGGAAGCCATGTATAGGCATTGTCTGCACATATGAAATAGGTGCCATATCCAGTGCTAAGGTCTGATTTCCTATATCCCACTGTTGATAGATGCAGGGCTCCTGTGTGTGATTCTTCTGTGTTCTCAGTGCTATTAGGCCAGAGGAGTTTCTCACTGGCTCTGCAGCTTGGAGTGGGGTGACACTGACCAGCTCCAGCACACTGAGTTCTACTGACATTTTGAGTAATGTTAAAGTACAGTAATCCTTTCATATTGTGACTTCCTGCAAAAAACTGTGATTTTATTTCTTTGTTCCACTGTACAAAATTCTTTAACCTTCCCTTCACAACTCCATTATGAGTCAGAGCCTATTGACAGAGTTCTGCCCCACCTGTAGGGTGAACCCTCTAAGGGAACCTTGTTCCTCCCAACAATATCTGAGAACATACCCAGATTGCCCCGTGAAAACTTACATTCCTCTAGGAACAGCTCATTTAATTTCTCTGTATTTTTATTCTCCTGAAAGGAGGCTGGACTTGGAGGAACTTGTGATATAAAGCTGTAAATAGCTTTTTCTGGTGGTGGTGGTAAGGGGTGTTGAGTTGGGTTTTTTGGAGTTTTTTTGTTGTTGCTGCTGTTTTTGTTAATACCGCATTGCTTGGTGCATTTTCTGGTTGGACAGTGGTTGAGTTCTGCATTATTCACTAGGCAGGTTTTGCATCAGGGTAATGCCTGTTGTCATCTCTCATTAAACCAAAGTCCCAAAACATCTATTTCGTTCCTCTAAATCAATAAACTGTAACTGTTAAGACAGTGGAGGGTGTGTGGACCTACTGCAGTTAATGCAGAGGCTGTCAAGGGGGCTCTACCAGGAGGGAAGACATGCACTCAGTATTTACACTCAGGAATGGGATGAAAACACCTTGAGTACCTGCTCTTTAAATTATTGCTATAGAATGAAAACTGGAGCCTTCTGTTCCTCTATGAACAGTTATTTCCTCGCTCTGTTATTCAGTTGCTGAGAGCTTTATTGCATTTAATAGTTTTCCTAATACAGCATTTTAGAGGAGTCTATGGTAATGACACTTGTTTTCTTTGCTGGCTCAGTCCTTTTGTGTTATTACAGACAGGTCCAGATTTTAAACAATTTGCTTACTCAAAATTTGAGCCATTTTTTAAATGGAATTCATGTAAAGTTGGACAAAATTAGGACAGTCACTGGAAGGGAAAAGACCTACAACTTCCACAGTAATGGCTGATCTTCTGGGCATGTCACAGATGGATGCACTCTGCTTTTTCCCTTCCAGAA
Organism: Dicaeum eximium; assembly: GCA_013396995.1. Lineage (NCBI taxonomy): Eukaryota > Metazoa > Chordata > Aves > Passeriformes > Dicaeidae > Dicaeum > Dicaeum eximium. The sequence goes on along the minus strand of VWZP01004824.1, from coordinate 193,184 downwards.
TGCTGCCTCCATTTTATTACGTTCTTTTTATTTCTTCCATTATTGAGATGGAAAATTAATAAAATTAAATTCTTTAAATTGATGACCAATAAAACTTCAATTTAGCTTGGTTATTAGTTAATTGATTTAGATATTTTAACTGGGTATGTGATAAGCAATGAAAAAGGCAATTATTAAAAGTACATGTAGTTCTGGTTCTAAAGCTCAACAAAATGAGCATAATGAACAAAGCAGTAGTTGGAAATAGTGAAAGCTTTTATTTCCCTTTCACTTTTATTACCAGATTAATAAATCAATATGCTAGAGAGGCGTGCACCTGAAACAAGTACCTCAGATGTTTCCGGGTAAGAATTTCACTCGGAACATTGGTAGCCTGAAATCTATAACCTGACCTTTTAGACAAGATGGGACATTTCAGTGCTCTCTCCAGTGGGTAAATGTTGAGCGCGAGTGACTTTGCCTTTGCGATGTGGTTCAAACCTGGGTCACATGTGGGAAAATCCATTTGTGCACATAATCCTGGGAACTACAGCAAAGTGATTTGGGGTTGATTTTCTGTTAACTGGATTGCTGTTGTTTTTCCTCAGCGTTTGGCTTCCGTGGGACTGGATGCCAAAAACACAGTGTGTATTTGGGACTGGAAGAGAGGAAAGCTCCTGGCAACAGCTACAGGCCATTCTGACAGGGTAATTGTATGAAAGCATTCCTGGATTTTGTCTGGGAGCTGCATGGGTGTTTCAAAAATAATTTTTGTCTCTATTAGGTTAATGCAAAGGTAATTTTGGTCATTCTACCTGGCTTTAAAATACTGGACAAGATTTCTTTTATATCTGTTAGCTTCAGGTAAAGGATCATAACTTAAATAAAGATGAGAACTGACCAGGTTTGAGTTTACAATGTTTTTCAGGATTAGGAAATATTTTACCAGGTTTAGCATAAGCAAAATACCTCCCTGACATATATAAGCACATGGATACATACATTAAAATAAATTATGGACACATTCTGACGACTTGTATATATATTATCATATTATAACATGTTTTATATCTGTGAAAGTTTTGCTACTGACCTCAGTAAGTGCAAAATCAGATTCTGAATTAACAGCATTTGCCAGGACATAGGCTAGAAGTACTAAAATCTTAGTCCCAGTAGACTTTCCCAACCAGAAAAAGGAGCTTCTGCACAGAAGAGGGAGTGGAAAAGAATGCCTGTGTAAATATTGTTTATTCAATAACATCCTGGAGCTGGAATTGGCTGGCAATGTGGAGGCAGGGATGAAGTCTGTTGACAGAACTATGTGAGGAACCCTCTGTGTTTGCCTTGATCTTTGATTACGAAGAGTTCTAAATTTATCTGTAGAGTTTTCTTTCATTTTTAGTAATATGTTCCAACAGAAATTATGGCTAAGCACTGGTAAAAGCAAGCGGAACTTAGATGTCATTACTGTATATGTTAAAGTATCAACTTAATATATTTCTTAACAGATATTTGATATTTCCTGGGATCAATATCAGCCAAACAGAATTGTCAGCTGTGGAGTAAAACACATAAAGGTAAAGAACTTTCATTGTTTACTTGGAAAAAATACTTGCACAAAAAACCCCCTGTGTTCTTACCTGACAAGGATTTGAAATACAGAACAGATTATAATTTTCTTTCTTTATGTGAACATTTTGCAGAATGTTTTGTTTGAAGCCAGTTCAAACATTCAGCAATGCCTAAGCTGCAGATTACCTGAATGTCAGGAAGATTCTTTGGTGCAATTTTCATCATTATGTATTTATAATTTTGGGTCTTCTGCCCTCTCCATTCCACCCTAACGGTCTCAGCCTTTAGGGGTTTCCCTCATCCAGCATCACAAATGGTCACTGTGCAGCTGTAGGAGGAACCAAGGTAAAAAGTGTGAACAAAACGACCTCCATTGGGCTTTTCATGTAACACCACTGAGAAGTGTGCAGGGCCTGCAGAGACAAAATTCTGGTGCCCCACTATTTGTTTCCTCTAAGTCACCCTTTATGGAAGTGTTTGAAATAGAAACCTACATAAATATTAGATGTTTAGGATAAAATATGCTTATGCCTGTGGAAAGCTTAGAAACAAATCCTTGTCTGCCAATATCCCCTTCAGGTTTCTGTTTTTCTCATGCCTCCTCAAAAACATTCCTAACAGATGGCAATTATTTCACATGACCGGGGTGGGAAGAGCTTTATCTAGAAGTTTAGGAAACCAGTTAGTATCTCTAGTTCTGGCTCCTGAGAAGCTCGTGCCCTTAAACCATCACTGCTTCAAACTGTGGATGGTTTTGGCAGCAGTGATACCATCTGTTGTGTTCTGCAAGCTGTTTTCCAAAACCTGTATTTGTTTGGCACCTGTCTTCTGTTTAAAATGGCCATAATCACAGAGCCATAATCTCTGAACACAGAGAATACCACACACTGTAAATACACGGAGATAAAGGAATGCCAAAAAATAGGAAAAACACAGCATGGAGGGGAAATCACTGTTTTCCCTCTAGTGGTGCTCCAGCAGTGGCCTGAATTTGCTGTTTGGTACAAGGCTGTGGGAATGTGATAATAACAGCTCTAAAGAAATTGTATCACTGTGGGAGTTGGGACTGATGCTTGGGAGTTGGGCTGTTTATTCCTTTAGCAGTGCAGTTCTGCTGGCTTATTTGGCTGAGTAGAGATTAAAAGCTGAGGTAAAGCTCAGGGGCTAAGGGATCTCTCACTGAACTCGGGATCCTCCCTCCACCCTTCTAACGCTGCTGTCTGCTCTCCAATCCTTCCTCAGCTGACCAGAAGGGAAGAGAGTTTAGGTTTTACTCAAGGAATAAGAGCCCTGGGGCTTCCCTCTGCCTTCTAAATTGGCCAATGTTAAGACGCAAAGGGAATATTTAATTGAATTAACAATAGAGAAGGAGATGAAATAAAAAAATCTTTATCTAAGGATTTTCTGGAATAAAGAATTTTAGAAAAATACCTAAAAATTTGGCTGTAAGCAAATGAAGTAGGAATAGATGGACATGATGAATCCATATCAGACACATCACTATTCATGTCCAGTGTCTGCCAGTGTCTCTCAGATGACGGAGCAGAGGTGGCTTCACTGACACACTGCTGTGCTGCACCCCAGAGATCAGGTGTTCTGTATCTGCACCTGTCCAGAACATCCTGGTGCTGACAGGACTGGAGATATCAGCACCTCTCTTGCACATCTCTCATTGATATTTTCTTTATTCTGCCTTCCCTGGAAGATCTGGTCCTTGAGGGGAAGCTGAGTACACAAACTGGGGTCTCTGCTTGATAAATGATGTTTATTTAAATTAGAAAAAAAAAAAAAAGAAAAAAAGCACTCATTCAAAAACAAGTAGTCTGATATTTCTAGCTCACTTCCAAAGTCAACTTTCTGAGACAAACTTTCTGTTTTCTTCACTCTTCTTCTCCTCCCCAGTCAGTCTTAGATTCCTTTGTGCAGAATGTTAATGATTTTTGTGTGGCAGCTGAAAGTCCCCTTTCTACACTTGGGAACCTGTTCCTCTGTGAGTCAGGGAGTGTCTCATGTATGAGCGTTTGCAGTTCCCATGGAACAGATGGTTTCTCAGTAACTGTGACTATATTTGAGGGGCAGAACTCTTTCAATGCACTGGAGAAGGGCAGAGATGTCTGCTCCAGCACTCAGGTTGTGTAAGATAAAGTATTTTATCACTTTAGTGCTGTAGCTGTGTTTTGCAGACAAGAAAAATGGGGTTTTCTTGGGTTTAAAAATATACACTTGTCTGGACAGTGTTTCCCAGAAAAAACTGATAAAGGACAGTGACTGAATGAGAAAGGGCAACATAGCAGTAGTGAGGCAGCATTGAGCCTCACCCCTTCAAGCAGTTTGATCATTTGGTTTGGGTTTAAATGTATTATATTTGCCTGGATCTTTCCTTGGTAAATGGGCAGGCTTTGGAGTAGTGGGTATTCTGATAGGACTGAAGGAATCACTTCAGTGCCTGCCCAGATACTGCTCTGTCAGGATATATGTCTGGGATCTGCACACTAATGTGAAAAAACCAGAAATTCTGCCGAAACCTCTCCTGATCTGCCATTTACATTTCACAGTTTTGGACATTGTGTGGAAATGCCCTGACAGCAAAGAGAGGAATATTTGGTAAAACAGGAGATCTCCAAACAATCCTGTGTTTAGCCTGTACTAAAGAAGACATCACCTACTCTGGGGCTTTAAATGGAGACATCTATGTTTGGAAAGGGCTCAACTTGGTCCGCACAATTCAAGGAGCACATGGTGTAAGTGGTGTTTTCATGTCTGTTTGATAAGGAACTGTTCAATGAATTGAAAAACTTCCTGAAGGCTTAGCTACAAAAATTTCCTTCTGTTTCAAGTCAGAAGGATATCTGAGGCTGTTCAGCAGTTAAGACCTTAGATGTAATGTTGTACTTGTTGACATGTTGCCAACACATGCTGAGTTGATAGTGCCAGAACCACTGATATATGTAGCCTCCATCTAACCAAGTAAACCAAACCTCAAATTAAGTCTGTACATCTAAAATTTCACAGATTGGGTAGCTTCAGTTATGATCAGTTTACTTAAAAAAAGTTGGTTATCTAGGCTTAAATAGAATTTTGCCACTAAAATTCCCAGTGCTGGAGACTGACTCCTCAGAAGAGCTTCTGTGTGGAGCTAACTTGTTGAATCTGTGTTTGCACTCCAGCCATAGTCCAAAGAGTTTACTCCAGTGGCATCCATAACACAAACTGACAAACCACCACCCCCAGTCTGGTGCTCTCATAATTACAGAGTGAAAGGGAGATGTGCAGGATTGTGTTAGATTTCTAACCAGTCTAATACAATTAATTTGTCTCTGTTTTTGCTCCAATAAAGGCACAGTAAGACTTCCTTGTCTTATTTCAAATGTATTTGAGAACTGCTCCTATTTGGAATATGACATTCCAAATGTAGGTAATGGCATTCTGATATGAGGTTTTTGGAACAAAAGGAAACAACACAATTTTCTTTAGAAAAGTGATATGACATCTAACACTTGTCACTATAGTTTTGTTCTAGAAAGAGCCCTGCAAAAATAATAGTTTTTTTCTGACCTCCCAAAATTAGTTATGGTGACAGTTCATCTGGATTTATAGGATCTCTTCAAATGAGATCTAAGTACTGATTATTTACAAAAGTAATCCCTAATTTATGAAAGCAGAGAGACAGGAGTCAGTGAGACACTTCACCTGAGGAACTACCATGAAACTGCAACTGCAATAACACAGGAATGTCTTTGGCAAGCAACAATCCCCTGTAGTATATCAGCAGAATTCTGTTTGCATAATTTTAGTTAGATTCATTAAAATTATTAAATACAACCTCTTTATACATAATGTGATGAATTATGGAGTTTGCCATGCCTAACATGCAATCTCTATGTAATTAATAGTTAGAAATATGAATTTATGAAGATATTTCACAAGGCCACTTGGAAAATGGAGGTCTTCTCTCCATTGTATTTATCTGCATGCAGTTCAACTTATTTCCTAACCAAGGTTTTCCTGATAAAATACTGACTCAGCAGGCATTCCTTGAACTATTGCAAGGTAGTTCAGCACAGTCATTTATCATGAGGCATTTTCAAAACCAAGGAGAAATTCAAAATGTAATAGAAACTTGTTTTCAACAAAGAGAATGAATTGACACTTGTTCAGTTCCTGTCAGATTCCAAATGATATCTGAACTGAATTCATGAAAGAATGTCTCAGTCACCTCTGCTCCTGTAAGAATATTTGTATTTCTTGTTTGCTTGGTTTTGTTTATCACGGTTAACTCTTTATTTTAAGTGCTCCATTAGTTATTCGTGCTCCATTAGTTATTCAATTGTCATTGTCATAATATTACCAAACCTAAATTTGAAGTTCTGCAGATAGGCTGTATCACTGCTATTTGCACAAAGGTTTCCATATAAACCTCTCGAGTGGAGCGCTTGAAATAAAAGCTGTGTTTGCTGGTTTGCTTTCTGGATGGGCAACACTTTTGTGCCCAGCAGTTTCTGGCCTTTAAAAAGAGTCTGTTTGAAAACGTTTGCTTTTTGTGTTTAAGTTGGTTGTAAAGACCTTTAAAACTTGGGCTGCTGTTTGTTGACAGGCTGGAATTTTTAGTATGTATGCTTGTGAAGAAGGCTTTGCCACTGGAGGGAGAGATGGCTGCATTCGGCTGTGGGACACTGAATTCAAACCAATTACTAAAATTGATCTCAGGGAGACTGAACAAGGATACAAAGGTAATGAGCTATTCTTTTAATGGTTTTCACACATCTAGATAATGGATTGTGACAGCATTTAATGTGAAGCATAGATGTCTCTGCATACTGCTGATTTTTTTATTTAATGGCTGTATTTCTTTTTGGATCTGTGTTCCCTTCCCTCTCTAACAATTCTGTAACCTCTGGGGTGGTTCGTAGTACAAACACAGGTATGAGATCCCTGCTCCCCACCCTGCAGATGCAAGAAGATAAATAAGAACTAATTAAACACCTTAAGATGTGAGAAAGAAGTTAGCCAATCCTTAATTAATTAATTACTTGCAATTAATTTAACTAATTGAGATTTCTGGAACCTGATACTCAGAGATGCTGACCATCTGAACACTCCACTCATGCACTTGGAAGGTAGCACTTGGCAGATTTGTTGGAGAGAATGTTATTAAATTTGTGACAATCACATTTGTTGAATCTAATCCTGCATCTTCAGGATTAGAGGAAGATTAGATTAGATTGCTTAATCGTCACTTTATTTTATGATTTGAAGCATTTATAATCTCATCAGTCACAATGCATGCTTTTTCAAGGGTGTAGTGTTTACTCTTACTCATGGAATTTAGCCCTCAAAAAGTTGTCCAAGATACCCAAGCAGCAGTCCCTGTGCTCTATACTTCTGGCTTTATGTAGTTTTTTGCAGCCTGAATCATGATATTTAGCATGAATTTCTAGAAAACAGTAGCAACAAATAACTAAAAAGCAAAGATGTGGGCAAGTGAAAACTGCCTTTGAGGCTACTCTCAGCTTCTGGAAGTGGGGTTTCATTTTCAGTTGGCATTGGCACTGATGAATTTAAGCACATCTGTAGCCTCAAGGAGTGGTGAACCCTTAATGCTTACCTGCGACCTTCTGTCCCTCCCTTCCAGTTATTTTACCAAAGCATTTTGCAAAGGCATTGTCTGTCAAACAAACTCTGAGAGCAGATAATCTTCCTTCATGTGCAGTATGTTCACAGAGAACATTGCCTTTCCCACATCCGAAGTTGTGTTTGTATTCTAAATGTTAACAATGTCTGTCTTCCACTGAATTCCAATCTGAATTCCATTGTGTGGTCATTGGTGTGTACTAAGAAGAAGATGAAAGTCAGAACTTCATTATGAATTTAATTAAGTCATAAAATGGCATTAGAAAAATTAAAAGCTGTTGGAAGTGGACAATAAAATGTTAGGATTAATTTAACCTTCTCAGGCAATGAGAATATTTTATTTATGTGACCAGTATTTCACTGCATTATGTATTTGGCTCCAAAAAATGTGAAAATGATGATATGGGTGACCTTGACTGCATGACAAATGGATTTTTTTATTCATTCACATCTCACAGCATCTAGATCTATTATCCAGACTTTTTTCATGTACTGGAACAGAAAATAGAAACCCTGTAAGCAGTGGACCAGAGGGTGCTACCAAATTGCTCAGCCTGCTGAGAGGGTGTTTTTAAGCTTGTGGTCAGTAAAATTCCAGCTACAAAGTAAGGATCAGATTTGTGGAATAAGATCAAGTTCTCTTAAAGTTATACAAAGTGAAATTCTGTTGATTTGGGACTGGGAGAAGGGATGTCTTTTTTTATGTTTTTTTTTAAACAATCCATTTTAATTAAAGTGGAGAAGTGTGATAAATTGGCACAAACCATTTAAATTCACCATTCAAATTTTATTTGAATGCGCAAAAAAGTAAAGCACTGGAAAAATGAATAAACCAGCTTCAGCCACAGGAACCCCTTGGCTAATATAAAATTTAGATCTTTAAATCCTGTGAAATGGAGCTGGTTTTTAAATTCCCAAGGTGTACAGCAAGCATATTTTCCCAGGATTGAGCTTTCTCTTTGTGTGCCAAATGGAGAAAATCTGACAGAACTGCCTTGAGCTTTGAATCAGCTGGGATGTTCTGTGTGACTCCAGTGCCAAAGATGTCAGTCGGGGATGACCTCCGGAATTCTCAGCGCTGTTGGCTGTGGCCCCCCTGGCACAGCTGGCACTAAGGGCAGCTCCTGCTGTGCCTCCAGGTCTATCCATCCGCAGCGTGTGCTGGAAAGCCGACAGGCTCCTGGCAGGGACACAGGACAGCGAAATCTTCGAGGTGCTCGTGAGGGAGAGGGATAAGCCCATGCTGATCATGCAGGGCCACTGTGAGGGGGAGCTCTGGGCCCTGGCAGTGCATCCCAAGAAGCCTTTGGCAGTCACCGGCAGCGACGATCGCTCCGTGCGGTAAGGCTGCATCCAGTTTGTTGATTTTATTACTTCAGATGCATATTAATTTGTAATGGATTGACTTGCTGGCCTTATGGTAAGATTCTGTTAAGACAACATTTCCTCCCCATATTTTTCTTACAGCTTTGTTTTTTCTCTTCAGTTTTCGGATTTGGATGCCATACATTGTGTAAAAATAATCACAATTTATGTTCAAAATGTGCTGGATTTATATCTTCTGCTTGTATTATTGATTTATTCCTGCTGTGTACAAGGGATCTAAATGGGGAATGGTCACTTCATACTTCTCTTCTAATAATATCAAGCTACAAACTTAAAGCCTAAATACCTTTGTCCAGTGTGTTATTCAGAAGGTATCTGCCTCAGCCATGAATATTTAGGAAATCTGATCTAAAACCAATTCAGTTAAAATGCCAGAAAATGAGATGAATGAAAATGCACCGATGTCATAAGGGGAAGTGGACGGCACTGATCACTTCTGAAGACACTGATCGCTTCTCTCTGTGACCAGTAACAACACCCAAGGGAGCAGCTGGAGCTGAGTCAGGGGAGGTTTAGAATGGATATTAGGAAAAGGTTCTTTCCCAGAGGTGGTGGGGCACTGACCAGGCTCCTCAGGGAATGGTCATGGCCCCAAGGCAGCCAGAACTCCAGAAGGATTTGTACGATGCACAGGGTGGGATTATTGGGGTGTCTCTGTAGGGCCAGGAGCTGAACAGATGATCCTGATGGGTCCATTCTAACTCAGGATATTCTGTGATCCTGTGTTTAGTTACACCACTTGTGTCTTGAGGCTTTGCAGCAGAGGTTTTAAATTTTCTCTGCATATTTGTAGACATTGTCACAAAATCAAGGATGCTCTTTTCCTGTGTTAAAATCTGGCATATTGATAAGCCTCTGGGAAAAAAAAAGGCATTTTACTATACTTAGTAAGACTTGACTGTAGAATTTGGAGGTCCAGCTCAGACTCTTCCTGAGTCCACACCCACAGAACTGCTGTGTGGTATCACCTGAGTATGACTCTGCCCAGTGGAACTGATTATTTACCTGTCAATAAAGAGACAGGGATTTTCCTGAGTGCCAAAAATCCATCTTGTACCATACACCCAGCTTCTGATTACTGCTCCTTCAGGTTGCACATTATGATTCACCACTGCCTTGAGGCTTGCTGCTCAGCTGGGATTTCTTTTTTCTTTGCTTTCAGTCTTTTAACTTGTACTGGTTTCCTATCTCTGTCATCCGTCATCTCATTCTAATCCCAATTAAAATCCAAGTGTTAAACCCACAGAACTCCCAGTTGTTCTGTACAGTTGTGTTTTCTCCCTGCTTCCTACAGGAGGATTATTTCTTTCAGTTCCTGCAATGCATGAATGGTCTCTTCTGCTGTGATTTGCCTGCCCAGTGTTACAGACAGAGACAAGTGTCCTGGCAGGATGCAGTTATGGAGGAAGGGCTGCAAAGCTGGGATTAGCATTGCACTGCCCTCAAGCCAATAAGCCCCATTAAGATGGGATTTCTTGTCTTGGGCTCATCCCTTGGTGAGCAGAGTAATTAAGCTCCTAGAGCTGGAGAAGGTGCTGATGACTCAGAGCCTGACTGAGCTTGTGCCCCTCCAGGAAGCACTGCAGGATCTGTGTGCACATCAAACCTTGATTAGTGCTGCGCTTAACATTCTTATCTCTGTTGAAGCAGTTATGATATCCCCGATGCCTTTGGATGTGCCATTCTCTCAAATGTGCAGGGATTTTACTGACATCACGCATCTTTGAGCTGTTTGGGCACTAGAGAGGGTGGGATTTGAATGCTAGTGGGATTTTTTTATAGACTATGGCTTCATGTGAGGAATTCCAGTAAAATGTATAAATACTTAATACTTTCATTAGGATAAAGTACACAAAAGGATTTTCCTAGAATTTTTCTGTAATACTTAAATTGCATCAACAGGGATGTTTCTGTATTGCCCTTTGTTGGGTAATTTGTCCTAGTATTTGATTATCACACTATTTTTTGAAGAGTGGGCATGTAATAGAAATCTAAATTGGTTTAGAAATAAAAGTATTTAGTGAGTCAGATTATATTCATGCGTCCGGGACATCTGAATGAGAAGGGGAGTTACTGCATTTTTCCCTAGCCCAGCTGAGAGAAGGCTCTAGCCAAATATAGGTTTCTAACATTTTAAATTTCCAAAGCAAACCATCTCAACTAGGAAAGCTGCCTGTTCTCTGTCTCTTACCACAGGAACAGGGAAAAATTGTCATTCTCTGAAGGCATAGATAATTATTTATTACATTTATTAGATAGACTGTCATGTTTGCAATTAGGCTTCCAGAGTATTGGAAAACTGATTTATGTGGAAGCAACATTTTGGAGCAACAATTGTATCCTAGCATTTCCTTCAAAATCTTTCCAAAGCCTTCCTGGTTCATTCCTTATTGTATTGGGCTCACAGCTTCTGCCTTGTGAGACTGCAAGATTCTTGATCCTACTTCATCTTTGTGTTTGAAAACAGTTTTAATGTCCCACATTCATTAATTTTCCATCTTCTTTTCAGGCTCCATCCAAGTTGTGTTTATGCTGTTTATTCCAGTGCCAACAGCAAAACTACTTCTCCTTTGGAGCCTCCTGTGCTCCCAGTGCCCCCCAGCTCCCTATGCAGAGCCGAGCTCAGTAGCACCCACATCCTTGGTTCCAGTGCCTTCAGTAAAAATAGGAATTGTTACTGTTTCAGAGCTTTTATATAACTCACAGTAGTATCTCCCATCCAGCCTGGGTATTCCTTTCTGTCCAGCTTTGCGCTACACCTCGGTCCTGTGTCACCTTACAGTTCTTGCACAAATTGTTCTTTTCTCCAGTTTAGCACATAATCATATCTGCTGATTCAGAATTCACATATTTTGCCACAGATGTTATCAATACATTACATTTATGAATCTCAAAACAAAGATAGTTGGGTATTGTTTTCTTAATTTCTCTACCCTGAGAGAAATCTTTTATGCATTTTTCCCCCATTATTTCAATTGTTCTTTAAATTTCTAAGTCTTGCAGACTACTGAGATCTGATGGGTCAACCTGTGATTTGGGAAGCTCCCTTCATTCCTTCAGAAAAATGTAGGGGCATTCTTTACCTTAGGACATAATTTGCTGGTTGATTCTTTTTAATTGCATTGATGTGAATGAGGGAATCAATATGCAGATTTGTCTCCTAGCTCGTTCAGAGTTAGGGCAAGAAAATCTTCCCTGTGGTTGGAATGTTGATGTTCCCTGAGTGTTGCTTTCAGTGAAAATTTCAGTCTGAGCTGCATTGACCCCTCCTGTCTACAGAAGCTGCATTTTTATTATTCATTTTGGGGAATTCAGTCAGATAAGAGCAGTTTAGAAATAACACCAAATTATGATGTAGTTGAGCTTCACTCTGTTTTCTTCTACCACAGCTGTGTTGAAAGGCTGAAAGGAGCTCAGTCCTTTACACAATATTAACACAAGGGGTGTGTTCAAGTGATTTTCCCAGCTGAGTTAGACCTTTGGGGTTTCCTCTTGATGACACCCAAATCCTGGGCAGTTGGGAAAACCCCCCTCCTGCTTTCCCTTCCCTTTGGAGCAGGTTATGGAGCCTTGCTGACCATGCCTTGATCGCTCGCTGCAATATGGAAGAGGCCATACGGAGTGTGTCCTTCAGTCCTGACGGATCCCAGCTGGCACTTGGGATGAAGGACGGCTCCTTCATTGTCCTCAGAGTAAGGTAAGATGAGAAAACCACTGGGTATCTTACTAGAAGAAAAAGAAATAATAATTGCAGATGCATCCATATCCCTTTTAAGAAGTGGTAGTTTGGCAAAGAGGAGAAAATCTATGCTTTAATTAATTTCAAAATATTAGCTCTTTGGAATAATGTTGATAAAATCTAAGATTTTCAGGTTTGGCTCTTTTCCTGTAGTCTGACGTTACACAGGTATTTAGTGAGAAGAAATGCATATAACAGAGAGAACATAGTTTGGAGAGGGATCTTCTTCACTGATGATGTATTTCCTGTCATACACATACTGGGCAAAATAATTTATGATCAAAAGACATTTTAAAGTATTTTCAAAATAAACCTACTACTGAATTCTACTTGATTCTAACCTGAATTCTAACCTGAATTCTACTTTTTGTGTTAGAGAAAAGCCCTTTTTTTTGCATGGCTGCATCTTAAGCTTTTTTTTTCCTGAAATGCTGTTATGAAGGGCACACAAAAGCAGGTAAAGCCTTAAATTTGCTATAGAATGGAACAGCCAAACCCCCAGGGTGATTTCAAAACATGAAAGTTGTTTTAATTGATACCTGGAAGAGTTTACCCCCTCCTGACTATTCTCCATGTGTTTGCAAAGCATATATTTAAAATACTTGGAACTCCAAGCTGATAGGAAGGAAAAGCCTGGGAAAACCCCTTTAATGCTCTGCTTTAATGACTTTAACAAAACTTAAGTGAGCTGTTCATATGCATTTAAAAGCCTTCTGAATGACTATTTTTCTAAAGATGTTAATCTTCTTTGTCTTCCAGTAATCTTGTCCTTGTTAATTTGTCTGATGCCTCCTAGAAATCTCTGTCTTGGGTTAGGAATGCTTCTCCTTTCAGGACCCTGCTTTTAACAGTGCTGTGTGTCAGGATTTAAAAGATATACTTACAAAATGTATCTCAATAAATTTGGGTTGGATGCTGCTAGCAGTACTTCATTAGAGCAGGTGAAGAGAATGAAGAGCACTGTGGACAGGTAGTGTTGTTTCTATCTATTGCTTTAAAATGTTTAGAATCAATGGAAGTAACAGGAAGTTATCCATGAAAAAAAAAAGTATATTTAAAATGAAACCTAATTTCTGTTGTACAGATTATTCAGTGCATCTATCTTCTTATCTGTGGATTGCAAATTCCTGGGTTTCGAGTTGTCATTCTCCCCTCTGGGTCCTGCAGGGACATGACCGAGGTGGTTCACATCAAGGACCGCAAGGAGGTGATCCATGAGATGAAGTTTTCCCCAGATGGCTCCTACCTGGCCGTGGGTTCCAACGATGGGCCCGTGGACATCTACGCTGTTGCCCAGAGATACAAAAAAATCGGGGAATGCAACAAATCCTCCAGTTTCATCACTCACATTGACTGGTCTGTGGACAGCAAGTTCCTGCAAACCAACGATGGTGCTGGAGAGAGGCTCTTCTACAAGATGCCCTGTAAGTTCACAAGGGGCTCATGTTATGAACAATTAAATTTTGGTTTTGGTTTGAAGAGAACACCACAAATATGATACAAATATTACAGGTGAAAGTGGAGTTTCCTGGCTGGAATGTAGAGAATACCCACTGCTTGTTTTTTAAATCACTGAATGTCCTCAGGTTTAAGGAAAAGCCGTCTCTGCTGTGTAAATGACGTATTTTTTCATAGTGGCTTTTACAGATTGACTCACTCTCAGGTAACTGCCAAAGCCCCTCTGTCCCTATTGTCCTTCCTTGATGAATGATTCCCATTAGTGATGAGAATGTTTTTAAGAATGTAACTAATAATAGGAGAACTGTTTGAGTCAGCTCGAATTGCAGAGGTTCTCAATGTAAAAGCTTGTTAGTAGAAACAACACTGATAAGTAATTGACTTATTCTCACTCTTATTTGAGAATGCTTTCTAATATTTAGAGGAAACTTTTGCAGAAGAGAACTTTAGAAATAAAATTTTGGGCTCTTTTGAGCTAGTTTGGCAGCCTTCAGTCAACTCTAAAACAGCCCCTGTAAGTAAAAAGTACCACAGAATGTCTGACTGACCAAATACTCACATTTAAGGGACTTAAGATAATGTGGATGAAAAACTCGTACTAGCAAGTGAGCATGATTTAAAATTGTGTATTATTAACCTTCTAGCACTTGAAAATATTCTAGTAACTCATGATATTCACAGTACTTTCTACTGAAGGCATTTCTTTGGTAGATTTAGAATTATATTTTTCCACTTTCGTATGTTTTTAGCATGCCAATCCTAATTAGCATACTAATTCTCATTAGTATTTTAATTATTTCTAATGCACCTGCATTAGAACTCCTCAGATGTGTGATGTCCTCAAACACCTCAATAAATGAGAGATTATAGTAATTTAAAGAAGATTGTGACTCTTCTTAATTGAGGTTAAAAATTAATCACAACTAGAATACACAGATAAATATGATGAAAAGAAACAGAGTTTCTAAAAAACAAATTATGAAGTTAGTTATTCACCTGCACATTTTCAGCTGGGAAGCATCTAACAGGCAAAGATGAGATCAAAGGAGTTCACTGGGCCTCATGGACCTGTGTGATAGGATCTGAAGTGAGTGGAATTTGGCCAAAATACACAAACATGACAGATGTCAACTCTGTGGATGGGAATTACAACAGCTCCGTGCTGGTGACTGGTGATGACTTTGGCCTGGTGAAATTATTCAGATTTCCGTGCCTAAAGAAAGGTAAGATGGAATGTTGTACGGCTGAAAAATGCAAGATTTACCTCAACACTGTATCAGTGTCTTTTCTAATGGTGGCTTTTCATTCTGGTGTAAAATTCAAATTAGTGTGTGCACAATTCCTGCGAATATTAATGGTTACAGAGACCAGACTTTAACCCTCTCTGTGTAGCTGTTTTCAGAAGTGTTGAGAATGTGTGGCTGCTTCCTCAGGATTTGCACTGTACCAAGCATAAAGCCAGCAATCCAAATCAAACAACCTTCTGCTTTCTGTGAGCTTCAGCGTTTAAGTCGATATCACATCTCAGTGTATTTTCAAAATGTGTGTTTTAGGAAAAATGTAATGATGTGTTGACTTCACACTGGCACTCATGGCTAGAAAGGTGAAAATTAAACCTTGTGTGTGTGTGTCTGGTACTTCCTGCCAAGACTGAAGTACTTTTCTGACAATTGAAGATATTGCCCATATTGTTTTATTTCTAAAATTATTTCTATATTATTATTTCTATACTGTAATTACTTTTGTATCAGCATATCAAATGAATAATTTGAATATTTTTTGATTTTCAGGTTTCACAAGTGTACGTTTCTATTAGGAACCTAACTTCATTAGTTATAAGGTTAATTTTTTTCCCCTTACAGTTTTCTTCTTGTTTTCAGGAGCTAAATTCAGGAAATACGTTGGCCACTCAGCCCATGTCACCAATGTGCGCTGGTCCCATGATTTCCAGTGGGTTTTGAGCACAGGAGGTGCTGATCACTCCGTTTTTCAGTGGAGATTTGTTCCAGAAGGGATAACCAATGGCATCCTGGAAGCCTCTCCACAAGGTAAGCATCATCTCTGTTCAAGTATTTATTAAATTAAATCAGCAGAGAATGCACCACTGCTGGAAGAGCTTTTATTGAATTAGAAGGTTAAAAAATTTCCTAATTCTTTGGAATTGCATATACTCAGATATTTGGGACATTGAAGCTTTCAAAGACAAGCCTTGGTTTGGCGCACATAAAAAGCCCCTGCAGTCTGCAGTGTTTGTGTTTGGGAATACATAAGCAACATTCCTTAAAGTGTGTGAAAGAAAGGAGGGAGGGACTGGATAATTAAATTTTCAATCTTAGCCATCTAGCTGGCATTCAAAAGTCACACTACACATGTTTAGTTGTTTAATTTTATTTTTCAATGAAATGTCACAAATATCACAACAAATTTCTCATATTTATGCAGTAGCTGTACTTGAGATATTCTTGTTATAGTAATGATCTTTATGATATCCTACCAAAGCCATATGAACTGTGTCATGGTGGCTGCTAAAATCTGGATTCCCTGCAGTAGAAGGGCAAAATTTCACTCTGTACATGCACAATTTGGTAAATTATCTAGCAAGTATTTTAAGCACAAAGAGTGATCAGTGAAACCTTTTATTTGTCATTTCTGTGTGTCTGCTCTCCAGACCCTGTTTTGAAAGAAGAATTCTCTGATGCTGGAACTGTACCAGTAGCTGCTCTGTGATTTTGCTTCTCTCTGCCACCTTCCTGCCCCAGGCAGGGAAACAGGAGAGACAAAAATGAAGCCTGACACATTCAGTCAGCCCCCATGACTTTTACAAGCTGCTTGAGCTTCCAAACTTCTTGAATATTACTTTGCCCACAGTCTAAATTATATAAAAACATAAAATACTATTTTCCTGTGGTTTTGTGTGTTCAATACATTGATTTTTAATTTTTTTTTTTAAAGCAGAGGGTGGTGTTGATTCCTACAGTGAGGAATCGGATTCAGATTTATCCGACGTCCCAGAGTTGGATTCTGACATTGAGCAGGAAGCTCAAATCAACTATGATCGCCAGGTGAATGTGAAATAACACAAAGGGCCAATTACCTGGCAAGTTCCCATCATTATTCAGCAAAGAGAAGAAGTTTACTGCTGACTCATAGACTGCTCTCAGTTATTTTGATGGTATTCAGCTGATTATGCAACCAATATACATAAACCCTTGAGCTGGAGACGAGAACTTGAAAGAGTTTGGAGAAAGGAATTTAGAAGTGTTTTGGGGGTTGGAAGGTGATCTTTAAGGTCCCTTCCAACCTAAACCACTCTGTGATTTGGATTCTCTTTACAAGACACTTGAACCTGATTCCAGGAGCTGTTGTCATTGTGAGTTGAGTATTGCCTGTCCTCTTGTCCAGTGACCTCTCAGCTGCAATGGGAAAGGTCAGAAATTCCTCAGAGCAGGACTGGGATCTTGTACTAAGGGGGAATATCACAGAATAAGTTGGTTCATATTGATTTAAGGGATTTAATGGCTGGCATGGGGCTACTTTCTGGAGTGTGGAAGTTCACCTCTAACATTCCAGGCTTTAGGGAAGGGCATCCTTTATATTTTCTCCTCACTTTCTAGACTACAATAAATTGCATAGGTCCTTCTGCCAACAGCTCCTTTCACCTGTTTATTACCGAGATCAATCATGATTGACAATGAAACAGATTTTGCCAAATTCTCTCCCTTCCCTCTCATTCACTCACAGTTTTACCAGAGTGCTGGTCCCGTTCTCCTCCTCCCCTCCTCCTCCTCCTCCTGATTTTCCATCTGTATTCAAATCAGTAATCATCGTCCTCCACACTGTGTGTCAAAAAGGACGTCTGGGTTTAAAAACTACAAGTGACGATATCATTGCAGGCTGTTAAACAGCAATATTTCAAGCAGGTTAATGCATGGAAAACCAGAAGTAACTTTAAAATAGGATCTCATATAGGACATGTGAGAAAGCCCCGAGCAGAACCTACATTTGGCATTTTGTTAAAGGAAATAATTGACAAAAGCACATGGAAATAAAAATATTAATTTTATTTTGAGAATTAGGATTTGGTTTGGGTTTTTTTCTTTGTAATATTATGGCTGAAGCGGCAGAGAGTATTCTGCATTTTGACATGCATCAGAACATGATGCCTCAGTATTTTGTTTCACTGAGTTTGTTTCTTTCTTTTCCTTTCTTCCAAAAATCCAACTTTGCTTCTTGGAAGTCCGGTAGATTTCTGTGGGAGTGGCAATTTCATTGTCCATTTGTTCAAGAAATGTAGGCATGGAAAACAAACACTAAAGCTATATTTCAGTATTCTGATGGATTTTGTTTGGGGATGCTTCAAACACCTTTAGTGGCTTCAGAGAGTTTTAGCATTTCAAAACTGTTTAAATGGAAAATATTTGGTGTATTTATAGTACTCTAATTATATTACACATTGGTAGATCATTGAAGTGGTTTTGGTTCCTGTGTATTTCACCATAATCCTGAGATAAAAGCAGTTCTTCATGCTCAGCTTTAAGCTTGGACACTGAAGCACAGATGAAATTAAAAATCTCCTGGAGACTCCCAGTCACCATTTACATTCCTTTTCACTAAGTGACACTGGAATCTTCTAGAAAGAATACACCTTGCTGCTGCTGTTCCAGATTGCTGTTCTAGGCCACTCAGACCAGGAGAATTAATTGTCTTGAAAACATTTATTATCATCTGAAGGCTGGGGACAGTAGTGCCTGCCTCTGCATTGTATCCACTGAACATCACATTAGCATATATTAATGTCTTGGTTTGAAAAGACAGGTGTCTTCTAAGGAAGGCAGGAGCCTCCTCTGAAATGGAAAAGGTAAATCCCCTCCCTCCAAATTACCACAATTTTGAAATAAAAAGTATCTCAGGCAAAGGTATAGGATTGGAATAACAGGTCTTTACTAGGAAAACTGAAAATACAAATGTAATTAGTACAAACAAAACTACTGACGGAGTCAGGATACAACCTGACACCCTGTGGGTCATGGTGTTGGTAACAGTCCAGTTGAATGGTGGCTGCAGTTCTCCTGGAGTGGCAGATGTGGTTCTGCTGAAGCAGTGATCCTGTAGAAGGGTGGAGTTTTTCTCTGAAGGTCCGGTGGTGGTGTAGATGGGCCTGGTCTTCCTCTGAGAATGCAATGGAGAAGACAGCTGCTCCTCTGGGAATCCAGTGGGAAAAGGCTGCCCTGGTATCCCAAAATCTCTGCTTATATCCAGGTAGGAATGCTTGACTCCTCCCCCTGGGCAGAGCATCTCACAATGGGATGATGTAATCTTATCAGTCATGCAGTGAGGCTCAATGGCCCATTAACAGAAGATGTCTCCCCAGAGGGAGGATTGGTTGTGGAAAAGGTAAAGAAAACTACCCAATTAACAGAAGATAACTGCCCCACCTTTAACAGATGGCAAATAGAATACACCCTTATTTTACAATCCAGGACAATTAAATGTCATGGTTAAAGTCACTTTCACTCACATATACAAATATTTAGAAAAGCAGAGACGTGCTTTAAAGTTAACTTTAGCAATTCTTCTTTAGGTTTACAAAGAAGACCTACCTCAGCTGAAACAACAAAGTAAAGAGAAAAACCATTCTGTGCCCTTCCTAAAGAGAGAGAGAGCACCCGAGGACAGCTTGAAGCTGCAGTTTATACATGGGTAGAGTAATATCAGATAATATTTGCTATTTCTGATTGCTTAACATAGCTGGGGTATTCTAACAACTCCTATCAGAGCATAAGCAAAGCATTTTTTGGTGCTTACCCACAATTAATTTGTTTGTCATTGTTACTGTGGTAATTCCTAGGCTATCAGACATAGATTTTCTATTTTCAGTTGTATTTCAGGCTGGATGGAGCTCTGAGAAACCTGGTCCAGTGGGACAGGAGGTGGAACTGGGTGTTCCATAAGGTCCCTTCCAGCCCAGACCATTCCGTGATTCTCTTTGTTCAGGAACAAGGGAAGCTTATAACACTGATAAATAATACATCAGTGTTGAGTTTTATGAAATTACATTTTATACTTGTTGCTCACTATACCTGATGTTTCTTGGAGCAAAGATTCTCTGTTAATTGCTTGTGATAGCTGTGATTTGTTAAAATGCCTGATAGATTTCTGCTCCAATCCAACTCCTGGTGAAGCTTACCTGGACACAAGTCTATGTAAAAGATACAGCCTTCTTGTGAAATCAGTGCTGATTTAGGAATTGAGTGCAAAGTAACCCTTGAGAAGATTCCTGAATTCCTGCTCCTGGGGGGAGCAGTTCCTGTGATACTTCTGAGCTTGAGCTGTCACCACAGGACTCCTTTCCTTTAACACACAAATTATTTGTAGCACAGATTGCCTGAGCAGTTGTGGGACAGCCACGAGGTGTTTGGTGTTTGCTGCAGGTACAGGGGCTATGACTGCAGGAACAACCTGTTCTACACGCAGGCAGGAGAGGTGGTTTATCACATTGCTGCCGTGGCCGTCGTCTACAACCGGCAGCAGCATTCACAGCGTCTCTACCTTGGCCATGATGACGACATCCTCAGCCTCAGCATCCACCCCATCAAGGACTATGTGGCTACTGGGCAGGTAGGGAGTTCAAAGTGATAGCAATTATATTTTTATATAGAATTAGAAAAAACACCATTTTCTTTTTCCTTAAATGTATTGTTTCAGTTTTCCCAGATTTAGGAGGAATGTTGTTTCCTATTTCCCTGCCAAGACTGTTGGAGGTGATTGACACCATTCTTATATAACATAAACACTGCCAGTCTTGTGCTGTGGCCTCCAAAAGTCTTATATTTACTTTTAAACCCTTCTGTAAAACACAGGAGCTGTATTTTATCTATTTCCTAGAAAGTTTTGGACTTTCATGACTCAGAGCTGAAGTATTTTTGTACTGTAGGAGCTTTCAACAGCCTTGCTCAGATAAAAGCTGTTGGGCACTTTCCTGATATCTGGTACTGAATATTATGTATTCAGTGTATACATACACATTCAGACATCAGGAAAAATGATACCATGAATATTCTGCTGAATAGTGATAGTTTTAGAGACCATCCACTGATATTTCTCTGAATGAGAAAATAAATTTTGAAAAAGATAAAATAGGGCAAATGACAAAGTAGCTGCCTCTGTAGGGTTTTAGAGATATGATAATGCTAATTACTGTTATTAGTGTGCTTTGAACTTCTGTGGGCAGAGATCCCAATTAACCCTCTCATCTAGGTTGGAAGAGATGCTGCTATCCATGTTTGGGACACCCAGACCCTGAAATGTTTGTCATTGCTCAAAGGCCAGCACCAGAGAGGAGTGTGTGCACTGGATTTTTCAGGTAAGCCACAGCCTATGTTTATTTAAATGATTAATTTAAAAGCAGTCCTTGTGATGAAATGTTAATTCAAAGAGGTAAAATTACAGTCAGTACCAATTTTACATGGAAGCTTGCTGACTTTGGATAAAAATAGTGTGTGTAGTGAAGTCAGCTGTGGGCCTTTGGTCACTCAGTCAATGATTGATTTGGTGATGTCTAGTAGATAATACCATGTGTGCAGCTGGAATTCTGGTCACTGTCTACATGGTGGTGTGAGAATTTTAAAGCAGGCAGGATGGTGACTCAAAGCGTATAAATAAGTTGGAAATGT
Organism: Dicaeum eximium; assembly: GCA_013396995.1. NCBI lineage: Eukaryota > Metazoa > Chordata > Aves > Passeriformes > Dicaeidae > Dicaeum > Dicaeum eximium. The sequence continues at coordinate 171,746 of VWZP01004824.1, read as the reverse complement.
CACCTCTGGGCTCATTCAATTCTTCGCATTTGCTAACAATTGCCACATTTTTCAGTGAGTTTACAGAAGAAGCAAATATGACAAACAGTTGTCTGCTGTCTCTCTCACTTGTCTTTCCAAGCTGGCTGCCCTAAGCTGTCTCAGTTTTTAAGGGATAATTCCTGTGTGCAGCACTGAAGAATAGAATCCATATGGTGGGGACTTAAATACTTCTGTATCTTTATAAAAGGGCTTTAAAATTCATTCTCCCTTCTATTAAAAAAAATAAAGAGATTAATTTATCTGAACTATCCTCTACTTTATCTGATTTTTTTTCCAATAAAACATAGCTTATTTCATATTCTGCTCTCCAGAAATGTGGTAAGAATTCATTAGGATGTAGATCACATTTGTAAGACAAGACTATACAAAAGAAGTTTGACTTCCACAAAAATAAATCTGTGGAATTTAGTCATATTCCATTATCAGGAGAGGAGCCCTGGTGATCATCCAAGAGCTGGAATTCAAGTGTGAAATTGCTGACCCACTGTGGTGTGTAAGCTCACTCTGAAATAAGGTAAAGTGCCAGAAGGAGGAAAATGGATAAGGATGAATTAACTGATATTAGATAGTATGCATAGATGTCAAAAAACTTCTTGTTAAGATCCTTAATTGAACAAACATTCCTATATTTGAAAATACTTTGTGGTTTGCACTTTTAACACTAAGAAATTTTCTGTCCAAGTAGGAATATTCTGGATCTTAGAACCCCTGTACTTGTAAAGAATAAGCTGGCCAAATATTCTGTGGACATAAATCTGTAAAAAAATACTGAATGTCTTCTAAAAAGTAGCAACCACTCAACATTACAGTGTTGCTTTAAGACCTGATCCTGAGAATAATGCATGCACTGCATTCTTAACTGGCTTTAGTTGGGATTCTTGGTATAGACAGGGACAGAGGGCTGAGCAAATGTGCACCTCCCTGCAGGATCAGAGTCTGCACTGCCCTGTGTAGGGGATTTGCATTGTCTTAATAACGGAGATTTCAAAATTAGGTTCAGGGTTCAGGTCACACTATTTGGAACTTAAAGAAAGAAACCCGGAGCTCCCAACCTTTTCTGGCTGTAGTTGATGCAGCAGCTGACTCTTTTTCCCCAGTTCTTTCTGCCCTCACTCCCTCTCTAAAACATGAGCTGCTGCCCATTTCTGAAAGCTGGATCCTTCAGGTACAACCCTTCTCATGACACTGTGATTCTGAGAGGATGTTTTCATTCCTGCAACGTTTGGTTGTGCCCTCTGGTGGTTAATTTAACATTTATACCTTGGGATATTGTTTGGAGGTTATAGTCCATATTAGTGCATAAACCTCCTGTGAATAAAGTTTGAATTGTTGTGTTGTTTGGGGATTTTTAAAATAAACTCAGTTTTGGTTTCTTGTCCTGTATTTTAGCTTCATTTCTTCCTTCCTTATTCTGCTTCTTCCACTTGGTCCTGTTTCTTTCTTACTGATTCTTAAATTCCCCTTCTCCTTCTTGACTTGTTTCTAGTAGAGCTCAGTCATTAAAGTCTGTAAGGACTTACTCAGCCCTATGAACTCTGCAGTAGTTCTGATGGAGTAATTTATACCAGTGACTCTCTTTTTCTTCTTGAAGTCAAATATGCCCAAGCCCAGAATCCTTCACATCATTCATTTCCATGAGAAGCACATTCCCAGATCAGTGCTCTTGTTTAGTCTCTACCCAGCTCTGCTTCCTCCTACTGTGACTTTTCTGCCATTTAAAAAACCAAGCAGATGATCAGCTCCTCCTACACCCTATAAATTGTTTAATTGTCTTATCATAAACTGCAGTAATAATTGCTTAGTTTTATAAACCTTTTAAAATTTCAGGACAGAAGTTTGTTTCTAAAACTTTGTTAGAGATGGTTGTGTTTATCATTATTTCATACACGTGGCAAGAGGGCCTGGGTACTATTGAATTATGGATGATTTTCTCTTCTGACTTTCCTTCCTCTCATTATCAGTCCTGCTGTGTCTTTCCTGCAGTGAAAGCAAAGATAGCCAGCAGTTGTTTTTAGCCTTAAAATTTTATATTGTATTTATAGTTTCATCACCCTGCCTATGAACATTTCATACACTAGTAAATCTCTGCACCATTTCAGGCAAATAAAAGAAGCATCATCTATCAGAAATATTTCAAATAAAATGCACTGTGAATTTAGAGTGCTTGAGCTTTATGAAATTGAATTTCATTGCCTTGTTTGATCCTCCCTATTTTCCTTGTACTTATACATAGTAATGTTTTGTGTCTGCCTTTGGGCAAGATCTGAACTCCAATTTCTTGAACTATTAGTTTAGGGATTTTTTGCTTCATTTGTAATACATCGTTAGAAATTCAGTTCGCAATGTGGTTGCTGTGTTCATTGCCTATTCCATTTTCAGCTAAAGCCTTAGCACTTTTAACACTCAGTATTGCTTCTGTACAGCTGATGGGAAATGTCTGGCATCTGTTGGGCTGGATGATAACCATGCTATTGTGTTCTGGGACTGGAAAAAGGGAGAAAAGCTGGCAACAACAAGGTAAGGATACTCATAGTTTAAAATCCCCTCTGATTACTTTTTCCTGAATAACATCATTCACATTTTTCCTATGAATAAAAAAATTAAGCAGAACTCCCCTCTGACAACAGGATGGTGTTTCAGAGTAACATACCCAGATTAAAAATCTGGGGATGCACAGCCTGGTGTTTGGAAATCATGTGAACTATTTCTGTCAGGAGTTCCTTATCCTTTCTGTTGGGAGAGCCACATTGGCTCTGTAGTTTGTTACAGGCTTTTCAAGTGAAGTTTAATATTTTCTTCCAGTTTTATGTCCTGGCTCAGGGCAGAAGTCACCAGAAGTGTCATGTCCTTTATGTGTTTAATGATGTGCTGGGTTCCATCAATAACCAGATCACTTTCTAAAAAGAAAAAAGAATTCCCTCTAATCTATATATATTTTTTTTCAAGTACTGCTCATCCTACCTTTCTTCTGAGGCACCTTTTTCTGAGCTATTTGCTCTTTCAATTGCCAACGGAAAGCTCAGCCAATAGCCAGACAGCGAAGAGTCCTTTGCGACTTCTTGAAGGGTCCAGAGCTGGCAAGAGAATTGGATTAAAGTTACATGTTTGTTATTTTATACTCAAGTATTGGATTGCAACAATAGTTGTTCAGTGTAGGGGAATCAAACTGTTTGAGAACCTGGTTTCTGTCTCAGCCTTAGGCAAAGCAAGTGTTCCCCTGGTTGCTAGGATTGAGCAGAATTCCTGTGAGTGTGGATGCATGTACCAAAAAGGCAAGGAGAGAATTCCATATGCTCTCTGCAACCACGTGATTTAGCATTGTTCAGCAGAAATTGTTAGTATAGCTGCAAAAAAGTGCCTGTGAAATGTAATTTAATTACTATATGGTGACATGTTGCAGAAGAAACGAGATTTTCTGGTGGCAGCACTCTCCATTAGTAGTGTACCATTACTGAAGATATCAGTGTTTTACTCCATGTGTGTGTGCCACATGTGTGTGGAGTCTGTTAGCTATGCAATTGCTCAGACATCCAGTTTATTAGGCGGTGAGGGTTTAAATCCTGTCTAAAATCTGTGCTGGAGGCTTTGCTTAGCAACAGCCCTGGCTGTGTTGTAAAATGTGACATTTTCCTGGGCTTTGCAATCCTAGTTCTGCTGTCCCCAGACAGACTGTGCTTGACTCGCAAGCGAAGCAAAGCTTTATATATTCCCATGCTGACCTTTAAGCTTTTAAAAACAAGATAATGATGAGCTGTGTCATTACCTGGCTGCTGGTGCTCTCAGGACAGGTAAAACATGGAGCACTTGGGTTCTTTTCACCAAGTAATGCTGCATGTACCCAATGCATCTATTATTGCTTATCTGTTATCTTGAAAATATGCAGGGTCCTCACAGAGAATGAAAAAATGAATGTATCTTCTAAAATATTCCAGTTTAAATAATTGTTTAGATTTTAGCAGTGCCTAAAGGCAAGTCCCCTGTTCTGGTGAGCACAGGAGGACAGACAGAGAGACAAAAGCCCAAATGTGGCCTTTGCACACAGGAATAAAAGAACATCTCCTTACAATCATATGGACCCATATAAACCTGAAAAATGGGTGTCCATTCACCATACACAAACACCCATTATCTTTATTCTGCAGTTATATTTACTTTTTGTGAATGTTCTTTTTGCTTAATCTTTCTAGGCTGATTTATTTCAGCATGACTTCTCAGTTCGTGGTGGTTTGGGTTTTTTTGGGTTTTTTTTTTGTTTTTTTTTTTTGTTTTTTTTTTTTGTTCGTTTGTTTTGGTTTTTTTGTTTGTTTTTTTGTTTGTTTGTTTTTGGGGAGGGGGGGTGTTTGTTGTTTTTGGTTGGTTGGTTGGATTTTTGTTGCAACATTAGGAACACTCTTATTTATTTGCTTAAATTGTTTCAAAGCTAAATTATGCAGCTTGTTTCCCTGTCCTGGCTCTCCTAGCTCCTGTCTAATTCTATTAAAATCCTTGTTGAGTAAGTTGGAACCAAACACCTCTGCACTGCAGGATGAGGTGCTGCAGATGTTAAAGGTGGCCAGAACTGGTTTGCATCCAGACTGATCCACTAAAAGGGAATAGTGACCCTGAGGGGGGGTTTCAGAACCACATAATTTTCTAGATCTGAGCCTGTCAGGAAAAAGTTACTTAATCCTAGCACAAAACCTGCAGATGTATATTGAAAAGCTTGTGGCTCCTGCTTTGAGTGGGTTATAAAACAATGACATAAATATAGTTAATGCTTTACACCTGGGAATATTTTTTGCTATGATAAGACCGAAGCTTGTAAATTCCTCTAAATACATGAGCAAGCATAATTTTAATTACCCAAGAACTAAACCTGGAGGTGAATATGCTGCTGAGTGAACTGCTTCCTACACTACAATTTTATAATTTGTGATTTTATTTTCCATCTTGAAGCCCACTTCTTCATTTTTCCTGCCAGAGTATCTTTAATATTTATTGAGTTCTCATCCATTTAAATACTTATGTTGACCTTTATGTCTTCTCTTAATTGCCTTGACCTTTATTGCCTGCTCCTTTGTTATGACTTAAATGAACTGAAATTCAGTGGAAGAGGATTTTTATTCACCACACTTCTGTAGTCCCCACATGGTATATGCTCAGATTCTTCCTGCCAGCCCTGTGGGCCAAACTCCCAGAACTAAACCCTTGCAGATTAGAAATTCAGCTCTCTACTTTTTGTTAGATGGGGAAATTATTTATATAAATGATTTAATTAGTTTGAAATCTTAAGTCATCTCTTACCAAGCTTTTAAAATGCCTACCTTTATTGCAGGGGCCATAAAGATAAAATATTTGTAGTGAAGTGTAATCCACATCATGTGGACAGACTAGTCACGGTTGGGATGAAGCACATCAAATTTTGGCAGCAAACAGGTACTGTATTGAATATTTTATATTTGCTTAACATGAGAATTTGTGAATATTTTTAATACAGGAACATAGTGTTTCCAGTTGAAGAATTTATTTGTTAAGCACCTTTCCAGTTACCAAAATATTAAAGGAGTTAAAACCCACCTCTGAGTCAGCAAATGTCACAATATTCCTTCCTCCTAGGAAAGAATTTCCAGTTAATTGTGTTTAAATTCTAGTCATAACATTAAGGCATTCTCCTAAGCAAGCATCCTTGGCTCCCAGAAAATCAGGTTCTGATTGAGGATATTTTTTATTCAGGACTAGATTTTTCACTTTTCATGACTTTTAATTGTGTACACATGACACAAGTACTCAGAACAACTCAAAATTAGGTAATTTCAAGAGCTTCCTACACTTCATGCCATAGTTAAGCATTCAAGCGGTTCAGATTAATAATTATTTTAATAATCTCAGATTAATAATTTTTTCTGCTTTTTTTAGTCTTTAGGTTATTTTTGCAGTGATTACATATAGTTGCATTGCTATTTGCCAAATTCCATGGTGGGAAGGTGCATTAAGCAGCATCTTACTCCAAGAATAGTCTCTTTGCAATAAAAATGGTGTCTTTTTAATTCAGATGTGCTCAGTGGAGTGGGGAGTCAGTGTGGTGTCAGCTGTGAAGCCCACAGTGCCTTGACACAAGGCCACCTATGGTGATGATATACAGATGATATTTTGTAATTGTATGTGTATTTTTGTCTAAGCATTGGTTCATGGGCCTTATGGCTGCTTCTGCTTTCTGACCCAAAGCAAGGCTGTGGTGGAGGAGCAAACCCTGCCATTTATTCTGCCAAACTGCTGCCAAAACTCAGGATGCCAGGGGACAACTAAACCAATCTTCTAGTTGTGGTCACCTCTACAGAGAAGCAGCATGGCAGAAGCTGCTGTGGGCAAAAACCATCCTGCCAGACATTGCAGTAGTTGTTTTTGCACGATTCCTCACCAAATTTATCTCTTGCTTGGAAAGACAGTCTGAAAACCTGAGACTAATCTGCTCCAGAGCCGTCATTGCTGGGTTCACTTTCTTTGATTGTGCTTTTCCCTCATGTGCTGATTTCTGGATTTCCATTATTAGGCAGGAGATCTTGGGGTCAAACATTTGTCTTTTACAACCCTTTGGCTAGGAGCCCAAACAGAACAAGCCTTGTGCTACTGTTGCAGGTGGAGGCTTCACCTCCAAACGGGGCACATTTGGGAGTGTGGGGAAGCTGGAGACCATGATGAGTGTCTCGTACGGGCGCATGGAGGACCTGGTGTTCTCTGGGGCTGCCACTGGGGACATCTACATCTGGAAGGAGACCCTACTGCTGAGGACAGTGAAGGCCCATGATGGACCTGTGTTTGCCATGCATGCACTGGACAAGGTATCTATCACCTTCCTTCACCTTGATTTTTGTTGCACTAATGGATTTTAGAGGTGTTTGTGGTTAAACAAAGCCAATAGGAATGGGTTCTGTTATTTGATAGACCTGGATTTGTAAGCACCTTGTTCCATGTGCTAGTACCTGACCAACAGCTTTCTGACCTCTAAAAATTCAGCATTTTTTTTTCTCACTCTGCTAAGGAGTGTGGTTTTCATGTTTGTGTAAACCACAGGAGAGTAATGGGTAGCATTCATTGCCTCTTCAACCTGATCCCAAAAATATTCATGCATTATCAGTTTCCAAAATATGAAACATGATCTTTTAATAATATTGTCACTGTGTCTTATGCAAGACTTTAGCTATAGGTTTTGGGTTTTGAGTTCACTATTCCAAATAACAAAAGAATTTGCTTTCAGTTGCATCAACACATCTATAAAAGAAATTGTGGCAAAATATTTGCATCACATTAATGAGCTTAGGACAAAGTTTTGCCCCTGACAATTTGAAGATAATGTTGAATAGAATATCCCTTTTGAGGTTATGGTTTCAACTGTAGAATTAAAGGATGAGAAGAATGTTAGCTATTAACATTTTTATATATCAACATCAGTTAAGATCCCTGTGGCTCAATCCTTTCTGGCCCTAATTGATTGTTCCCAGCTTTCCCATCAATTTTTCTGTTTGATCTTGGCACTGAACCTCCTCTTCACTTAGATTTTTGTTGGTTAGTTGTTTAGGCTCTTTTGCATTCCCTTGGCCCAGATAATCTACCCAGGGAGTTAATGAGAAAATTGGTCCCTGATGCATTATTAGAACTTGGTGGAAGCATCTGTTAAGTCAGTTGAATTTGGAATAACTTGAGAAGCTGTTACTGCCAAGTTCTGCCTCCTCTAATGGTAAAATACATTTTTCCATCGCTTGTTTCCACAAGCAGGCAAATATCCTGGTCCAGCATTCCTGTTTACAACAGTGTGTGCTCCATGTGGTTGCAAATCTTTATAACCCTAGAAAAGCAAGTCTAAATCTTGTCCACTTTAATTTTTTCCTCCTAGATACAGGCTCCAGTATTTTTAGTTTGACACATGAATAAAAAGCAGGGGAAACTTTATTGTGCCTTTGTACATGTTCTTTTGAATCTCTCCCATGAGTGCTAACATCTGTGTGTGTTCTCCTGCTGTGATTGTGCAGGGCTTTGTAACGGGTGGAAAAGATGGAATTGTGGCCCTTTGGGATGATATATTTGAGAGATGTCTGAAGACATATGCTATTAAAAGAGCAGCCCTCTCTGCTAGTTCTAAAGGTATTGGTTTTCAGTGTGTTTCAATAAGGACTGTGTGCATGGAGGGTGGTAAATGGTAGTAAAAGGGTAGGGACTGGATGTCAAATCTTAACAGAAGACAAAGGGAACAGCAACCAGCAACACACCACTTACTCTGTGCTGGAATCTTCTGGTTTGGTCCATATAAGATATATTTCTTGTATTCATTGTCATTTCCACTTTGTTCTGCTATTCCTGTTGGTTTTTTTTTTTCTTCTTTTGGTTCTCAACAAGGATGGGAGCCCAACCCCCAGGGCCCTTGGAGGGAGCTCCCTTGCTGAGTTCTTTTCCAGGAGTGAATAACGAGCTTGACACTGTTTCTCTCTCGGTCTTCAGGGCTTTGTTTATTCTTATCTTATCTTAAGTTCAGCACCCCTTCTGCACCAGACTTAGCATGCTGCAGGCAAGGCACAAAATGGGCCAAAGTAGACAAAATGTCTCCAAACCAAGGTCTTCTAAAGCTATTCTACCCAATTACATTCTAACACATATTTTGTTTTTACTCTTCTACCAATAACTTCTACTTATCTATCCACGTAACTTCCACATTACTACTTACTCTAACCAATAGTTTTCTACAACAAGTACTACAGAAAATGGAGGTGAAAAGGAACAAGAAGGAAGAAGGGGCAACACCCAAAATCCACCATCTTGTGTCCTATTCACTCTCATATTAAAATCCTAAAACCCAAATTCTACATTCTGTGACACACTATTACTACCACCACACACCACCACCTGTGTGCTCTAACTCATCTTAAAGTTTTGGCTATTTTTCCCCGGGACGAAGGTTAAAAGCAGTGTTCTGCTGAGGGTCAGAATTTCTTAAAACAGGCATAGAAACACCCTCTGTGCCCTGGATTTCCACAATTCCCTCCTCTATTTCATGACATTGAATTTTGTTTTCATTGGTAAAATGATTTTAAGGAGAAACGTCCCCAGCCTTGAGTTTGGCAGTTCCAAAGTCGATCCAGTTTCTTTGGCTGGCCACATTCCCTGTGGTGAGAGCAGGAACCCTGTGATGTGGAAAGACCTGTTAAATTCCCCAGGCCTCAGTGTGGAAGTCTGGAAAGAAACATTCATATGTAATCACAGAATTAGTCTGAGGTGCTGGAACTTCCCAGCCCCTCAGACCCCATCACTGTTAAAGCAATAAAATATCAGTCATTATATTGCCACAGTACAGACAAACTCCCCGCCCTGTATTAATAAGGAATCCATGGATTATCTGGCAGTTTGATCAGGCAATTTTATCTCATGTACTTGATTTTGGGCAGATTTAAATTACATATAAACTGCAAATTATATGAAATTTAAAAAAA
>VWZP01004824.1:43693-162219 GCA_013396995.1 Dicaeum eximium | reverse complement strand
AAAAAAAAAAAAAGTAAAAATCTTTCATTGTTCAGGTTTACTTTTAGAAGACAATCCTTCCATCCGAGCCATCAGCCTGGGACATGGGCACATCCTGGTAGGAACTAAAAATGGAGAAATACTTGAAATTGATAAAAATGGGCCTATGACTCTGCTTGTTCAGGTACGGTATGGATCTCTCATAGCAAACTATTTCCTGTATTTTTACAAAAATGCTGGTTCTTTGGTATTATTTTTTCAGTTAATTTTGATCACATGAAGTAGTCGTTCAAATTTGTCTTGCCTGCATGACTGCCTTACTATCCAAGATGTGCGAGGTTGTGTTTTATAAAACATTGAACTCATTAAGTAATACAGATTGAGAGCAGTAAGAAATTATTTAACCTTGATATGCAGTGCCAGCAAACTGTATGCAAACTGAAGGAAAGGCAGAAAAAAGCAGGAAAAGTGATTAACAAGTTGGATAACTGAGAATCTGAGGCAAGATTAAAACAAAGAATTATGCGTATGTTGGGCAAACAAGGATCTAAAAAAGGACATAAACTTTAAAGATTAGCCAATATTAGAATTTCAGGATAAAGTCCTGCTTGGGTTGTAACTGTTCCCTATTAATCTCAAGTTTGAAAAGGAGAATATTGGAAGAACAGGAATTGCAGCCAGTAATAGTGGAGGGGAGTATGGAATAGTGTTTTAGACATTTGTCAGGGAAGACAGAGCAGATGTTCAGGTCTTTTGGAATGGGGAAAGCTTGGGATAGAGGGGTTGGTGAAGGCTTTACTGCCTGGGACTTGCAAAATGAGGCAGGGCAAGGTTAGAACATATTACACAGCCCCACAGGCATTATCTCCTCTTGTATGGAATGCTTTCTTCCAGGGCCATATGGAAGGAGAAGTGTGGGGCTTGGCTGCTCATCCTCTCCTACCCGTGTGCGCCACTGTGAGCGATGACAAAACTCTGCGCATCTGGGAGCTCTCATCGCAGCACCGCATGCTGGCAGTGCGGAAGCTCAAAAAAGGTAACTCTGCCTTGGCCAAGCCCTGGGGCAGCCATAGATCCTCTGCTTCTGTAACAGCTCCCTCTCTGCTTTCAGGGAACATCATGGACATTAATTGGGTAGGCAAAGGACACAGTCATTAAGAAATTGGGAGCAGAGGAAATAAATTGTCTTTGGCATGTGTCAAGTCAGTCCAAAGGGAAAAAGAAAAAGGACTGTAATCTATTGTAATGAATAATAATAAAATGAACTTCAGTCTCTTTTCCCCTGATTTCCGGGGGAATGAGTTGACCTCAGAATCACTTTCCTCCCTAGGAATACTCAAGGCCAGTACGTTGCTGGCATAAAAGAATTTCCTTATAAAGACAGAAGTACAATTTCCTGCATGTTGAGCGCAAACATCTTTTGCTCTCAATATGAGCTTTACCTGTTAAATCAGCTTCTCTAAAATTAACACTTTTCCTGCCTCTCCTGTGTATAAAATTAGATAAACTATGTTGAAATGCTGCCTTCTCAAAATCACTCTTATTTGGTTAACTCATTGATATCCCTCAGGAAATTTTAAATTGCTCATTTTCAGTGACAGATCTGGAGCACAGGAGCCCTTAACTGGGGGAAAACAGAGTTATATGTTTTGGAGAGGTGAACTTGGGGATGGATGAGGATAGCTGTAGAAGAGTATGGTCAGGAATAATGCTAAGGCAGAGGTACACTGTCCTTAATAAGTCTTTGAATTTTCCATACGGATTTCCTTTCTGTATGTGTTTTGGGTGGGTTTTTTTGTTTTATTTCTGTCATTGGTGTGTTTAGAATGTGGCTGGAAGGTGTTATTTGCACATCAGCCTGTTTCAAAAGGGATTAAATCGTCGTTGTCAACTCCAGAGCACCCTGTAACAGAGCATCCATCATAGCCCTCTGTAACATATCTTTTTCAAGAGATAACAAATCTGTTTTAAAACTACATACTTGGTGCAGAAACCTTTTAGTTGCAGTTCATTGATGGTTTTCTCAGTCCCAGCTTTTAAACTTTGACAGACTCATTTCCATCTGCTTCCACAGGCGGGCGCTGCTGTGCCTTTTCTCCCGACGGTAAAGCCCTGGCGGTCGGGCTGAACGATGGCAGTTTTCTGGTGGTGAATGCTGACACTGTGGAAGACATGGTCTCTTTCCACCATAGGAAGGAGATGATCTCGGATATAAAGTTTTCACGAGGTACAACCAGATGATAAGGTGGAAGAGGAGTGCTTATCTTACAGTTTTTTTCTCATCTAGGCAAGGTTGAATGTTTCAAAGGAAGGCTGGCTTTGTGTGTGCTCCATGCATGAAATACTTTACAATTCCATGTGGATGTGTGCTGCACTACAACAGGCCCACCCCTGCCTGTTTAATTCACTACAGTGGTGAAAATCACACCAGTATCAGTTAGAAGATTTACCCTTTAATCACCTCACTGTCTCCTCCTTACAGAATCTGGAAAGTACCTGGCTGTGGCTTCCCACGATAACTTTGTAGATATTTACAATGTCCTTACCAGCAAAAGGGTTGGCATTTGCAAAGGTGCCTCCAGCTACATCACCCACATCGACTGGGACTCCAGAGGTAAAGTGCTGGCCAGAGATACAGACTGGAAATGCCCATAAAATGGAATATCAGGAAACTGTTCCCCTCCAGTTACTGAGATCAACCACTGATGCAAATGCTTTTTCCCCATGGAACACTGTATGGATCCAGTGCAATTACATTTGTTGGTATCCAATTTCCTTTCCTTGCTGAGCTCTGCATGGCAATCCCTGCAAGAAGCTAGAGCCTGATGGTCCCAACTAATTAAGTTCAGCAGGATCCATAATAAGCTCATGCTAGTGAGCCTTCCCAGAGCAGATGTGATCTGTGTGGGACCACCTGTGTGCCTGAGCCCTGTCCTTGGTGTTCACCAGCCCCAAAACGTGGTGTGAGCCAGTGGCAGCAACACCACAGCATCTCCATGGACAGCAAACTTCCCATCCCAGGACAGCTCGGAGTGGAGCTGACTCTGCCGGTGGGGTAATGCAGAAGGGATAGGAGCTGGCAAAGGTTCCACTTTTGGTAAAGCTGCCTTGTAAAATTATTAGGGAAATTAATAGCACATGCATTTATTTTTGACTTCCATTAATGTGATGATGAATCACAAGCAAAATATTCCCTATCAGCAGGAGCTGATTTGCTGTGCAACAGCAACTTCTTAAGGATATTGGATGGCATTTAAAATATTACTTATGCATTGAATCAGAGTATAGGACCCTTACAAGAGTGATTTTAAACATCTGTGTTACTTTGGCTATCAATAACTCTCTAGAGGATAATTTCTTAATTTACCCCCAGAGATCACTCAGTCAAAAGAAAGTTCTTAATAGTCATAATAATTATTAAGATTCGTAACAAACTCTCCTTTTGTATCCAGGAAAGTTATTGCAAGTGAATTCTGGTGCCAAGGAACAACTATTTTTTGAAGCACCGAGGGGGAAAAGACATATTATAAGAATTGCTGAGGTATGAATTGTGGGCTGGATTATTTTTACTGTGAAAATTAATTTTAAGGATTGTCTTCAAATGGTGTATTTTTTTCCTTTTTTAATACTATATTTACAATGGTTGGAATTAGAATTATTTAGTAATTCCACAGTGTCTTTCCTAGCATTTATAAATGGCAGAATGTTCAGGTTTCTGCTTGTATCTCTAAATTTATTGTTTATTTATTAGCAGCCATTTGCCATAGTCTCCTTCTCAAAGCCACCTGTTTTCTGTGTAACCAGTTGCATACGGGCTATAAACCACCTTCAAAGAGCAGTACCTGGCTTTTCATGACACTGATTATTTGTGACGTGTAATTCTACATGGCTAAAAAATTGCCAATGTTTAGCTCCTCAGAAAATCTTCAGGGAGATTTGTATCCAAATCCTGCTCTGCCTTGGAAAAATGGGAATGTTTAAAGTGTTAAGCCTTCTGATGAAGATACACAATTTGTATTAACAAGCTGGAACAGCACAGTTTCTTAGGAACTAAAAATATTGAAATAAAAATTAATGTCAAACATAGAAAACTATATACATGAAAGTAGTGTGTATTTGGTATGTTTATAGTAAGAAGCCTTCTTTGGGGGAATTTTGCTTGCAGATAGAGAAGATTGAATGGGACACCTGGACATGTGTGCTTGGTCCCACTTGTGAGGGAATCTGGCCCACACACAGCGATGTCACCGTCGTCAACGCAGCCAGTCTCACAAAGGACAGAACCCTCTTAGCCACAGGAGATGATTTTGGGTTTGTGAAGCTTTTTTCCTACCCAGTGAAGGTAAGAAGGGTGTTTATTTCAGTGATTGGGAAGGAAAATAAGGAAGGCACTGCTCCTGGGGTGTCAGGCTGCCAGCTGGGGGATTCTCTGTGCTGCAGGGCCAACATGCCAAGTTCAAGAAATATGTGGGGCACAGTGCCCAGGTGACCAATGTGCAGTGGCTGCATAATGACTCTGTGCTCCTCACCGTCGGCGGCGCTGACACCGCACTCATGATCTGGACCAGAGAGTTTCTGGGCATCCAGGAGAGCAAGCTGGTGGACAGTGAAGAGTCAGACACAGATGCAGAAGAAGATGGAGGTAAAGAGGATTTAATTCAGTCTTCCTTGTCTGAATCAGAGATTCACACAGGCATTTAACTTGAAGCTTTGCTATGCTAAATTTCAGTGTAAGGAGAGCTTGGTAGGATTTGTTTCCTTCTTTTCATTGTTGCAGATCTTGTTCTCTACTCTCCCACTATGAAACAAGGGTAGTTTGTTTTATTCTATGTTTTATTTTTATAAGGTTATGATAGTGATGTTGCAAGAGAAAAATCAATTGACTACACCACTAAGATCTATGCAGTGAGCATCCGAGAAATGGAAGGCACAAAACCCCATCAGCAGCTGAAGGAAGTTTCAGTAGAAGAGAGGTATGTCCCACAAAGGCTTTTGTTTTCAAGTGTGCCCTTTTGCATCTCTTTTCATTCAACTAAAATTAGTCCTTAGAAATAAGACAGGAATTTTAAAATTCACCAGATAACATTTAAAAATGGTGTTCACTGATTACAACATGTTAATGTGATGGAGAAAAATACGTGTATATGACACATTTCTGGGTGTTGTGCTCTCTTTTGCCATTCACATGAGCATTTGTATTCTCTCCTAACCAGTGTGTGTCTGCAGTAGAGCACTTGTGATAGTAGTAAGCTTGTAAATATTTTGTGGTTAAGGCTTTGGGTGATGCTTTTATTAAAAGATTTTCAGTCGCTTGTAATTGTGTTGGGTTTTCACTGTTAAAGCTGAAATTTCCCATGGCACACGCTGGCCTTAGGCTGAAATATTCTAAAATAATTTAGCTGGAAGGGTAACAGTGTTGGAGAGGAGAGCAGAGAAAAGAGGTAAGAGCTAAGAATAGAGGGTGAGTCCAGTGAAACACAGACGTAAAGCAGGAGTGGTAAAATCTGATGGGACAGAACAGGAGCATCTATAACCAGTAAAGTACATTCCCCCTCAAAATCTGGAGCAGTAAATCCCTACCTGTGAATCCAGCTGGTGACTCAGCTGTGAATCCAGTCTGTCTCTTTTGATAGAATATTTTCTTAGAAATGATCATTCTTTTATCAGGAGTTTCCCTGCTCTTGCCCTCCACTGGGCACTGACACAAAGGACTGCTGTGGCCTAGCCCACAGAAAGAATTTCAGCTTAGTTCTGTTATTGCAAGAGACAAAATGGAGTTAATAATACTTCCTAATCTCATGTAGGCCTTGGAAAAATAAGTTTCTGTTTTTAAGCTCTCAAAGAATGCAGTGCTGAACATCTTGAACAGAAAGTAATTAATCATTTTTGCTCAGTAAATGTGCAAAACAGGAGAATTGAAATGTGCAGTGTGGGGTATGAACAATAAGAAGAAAAATGTTGCACCCTTTTTTTAATCACAATATTTTAACAATACCGTGCAGAAGGAGGATCATTGACTTTTACAGTAAAATGTTAGACCATAACCTTCTCTTTTCCCTTTCTTTTAAGAATGTCTCTTTTTCTCAAATAAAGAATTTGTTCCTCTATTTTTCTACAAAAAAAGCATAGTGTATCATCTGGTAAACATAAATGTTTGCAAATTGAGTTAAAAAAAGGAAAATTATTATTTTATTTTGGGTGAATTGCTGAATTGTTACAGGAATAATGAGTGGCATTGGTACAGATGTTTCGCACCAGAAACGCTTGTACTCTCCAGCTGTTTTATTCTGCTGTGATGATGCAAAAGGAACTGTAGAGTGAGTTTAGTTGAGGGATTAAGCTGGGCTTAAAAATGTCTTGTACTCATGAATTACTGATGATTTCAGCAAGAGCATCAGTGTCTTCTGCAGCTTTTCAGCACCATTTCCAGTCCAGGAATGAAAATCCCCCTTCAGGTCCATAGGAAGCTTCCCTTCTCTGCACCCATGGCTGTGCTGTGTGATGGCACAGGCTCTGGAGCTGGTCGCCATCCTCAGCCCCTATAATGGAGAGCAGGTTGTGTTACTCAGCACCACAAAGCCCTGGGGAAGCTGCTCCAGTTTCCATACCTCCCACTCCATTGGTGGCTGGTGAAATGGGGAGGCACCTCCTCTGCAGTGAGGTTGCCCCTGACTTCTAGAGTAGTCCCTTCACAATGGCTGCACATGAAAATAGCATCCCAAGGGCATAACCCATCTCATGTTATATCCCTAAGCTCTGGACTGAGGAGAGTAAAAAGCAAGGCCTTAACATTCTCCTATCTTTTTTTCTTTTTACTGTCTCCGTGTTATCAACAGTTTGGTACTTCACTTTAATCTAGGTTAAAAATAAACCCTTGTCACTGTCCTTCCCATCTTTTCTGCTTGAGAGTCACAGCTCTTCTACACATTTTTATCTCCTTTTTAAATTAAGATGCTTCAGTATAATCACACTTTTGGTATTTGGAATGTGCTGTTTTGATCAATCTGACAACAAATCTCATAATTTTCATATGTTACTTGTTAAGCAAAGATAAATTCACTTTCCTTTCTTCAAGGGATTAATATAAATAGTGAGAATTTATACTGAAATAATCAGAAGCAGCAACTTCACGGTGAAATGTCAGCAAACCTGCTTTCTGAGGGTATTGTGATTGGATAGGGCCTTAAGCTGTGAAAGGTGCTGGGGTCTGGGTGCAGTAAGACAGGATTAATGTGTTGGCTACTGCAAGACTGCAGTTCTGGTCACAGTGGGACAATATGGGCACAATTCATGCACAGTCTTGGCACTCCCAGTTTTGAGTGCCTCAGGCTAAAGCAGACTTCTCTCAGAAGATGTATGAAATATGAGGGAAGCTTTGTAGCTGTGCCAACTTCCATCTTTTCTGAGACCGCAAAAGAATTTAGCAGCTGGAAAAGGGTTTGTCTGCCCATTACAAACTTCTGAAATCCCTGGGCTGACTTTTCTTTGCACCTCCAAGGGTCCAAAGTGACAGTTGATCAATCCAGGTGAAATGGAAAGTCTACAAGTACTCAGCTGTCTGTTGAGGGAAATCCTAAATGTTCAGGGAAATCCAAGGCCCAAGTCAGCAGGCCTTGAGGGTGTGGAGTCTTGAAATCTCTGTGCGCAGGGCTGAGTGAAGAGACAACAAAGGACTATTGAAGGCAGCTCCCAAAGCTTTAGATTTTCTGCCAAAGGCACAGCTGAAGTAGGTCTCCCAGCCCCTCCAGGTTTGAAAAAAGGAACCCAGAAGATGTGTCCCATTCTCTTTCAGGCAGGTATGTGAGGAAACCTGGTAGGCTTTTGAGGAGGAAGTTTTTCTGGGGGAAATATTCCAGTTCTTTCCCTTTGTGATTGTGCCATATGTCTGTCTGAAGACCCCAGTGATTGTGCACTTAATGGCTTTTGTGCACTGAATATTCTGGCATTGGTAACTTACTGTCACTTCCTGTCCATGTGTTGAAAAATATGGGACAAGCTGGAAGGCTGCTTAGAACATCAACTGAGTGAGTAAATCCCAAGGCCTTGAAAACTGCTGGCCCACTTCACTGCAACATTTTGTGAGGGTTGTGGAGTGTCCCCCTTGCTGTATTTTCATCGAGGCTTTGAGAAAGGAAAAATTATGAAGGTGTAGTGAGAAGAAATTCATAATTAAGCAAGTTTAAATTAAGGAAAGGGGGGAAAAAGAGAAAAAGCAAGTTTCTGGTTTAAGCAAGAAGTAGGAATAGCTGGGGCTGCTTCTGTGAGCTGCTCCTTGGGGGCAATGACTTGGTGCTCACTTGGGTTTTTTCTTTTAATAGTAATATATAGAGGGTAAACTGTTGCTGAAGTTACTTTCTAGCTTATGTAATCAAACATGTTTCAAAGGTGCTATGTGGCACCTATGAGACATGTCCATCTATTTAATCTGTTTGCTGGAATAAGCTTGCAGGACTCTGTGCGTCTGTAATAGAAAGTGGTGAATCTGAAAACCTCCAGGTACATTATTTCTCTAGAAATAACAATTCATTGTTTAGTTCAGGAAGAGTTTGATCTCAGAAACTGTGATGGGACTGCTGAGAAGATTGCAATTGTAGGGTTGGGAGCTGAACTGTACAATGATTAGTACAAACTTAGGAGTAATAATAAAGTTTTCCCTTAGAAAAGAAGATGAGAGCCCTTTATGAAATTTATTTTTCCTGTCTAACTCAAATGTAATTAAAATAATCACAATTCTCCAAATATCTTGGAGGAGTGTAGAAGTTACATGATAGATTTTACTTGCAGGATTTGAATCAAATAATGGCCTGGTCTTTTTGGAGAGATACAATGTTTCCTGTCTCCATCAGCAGCCACAGCTTTAGGATGGCAAAGTGACAGGAGAGTTGTTGCTAAGGGACAGTTTTAAAATGTCTTGCAGTTGTATTAGTGCATTTGATTAAGGTCATTAATTGATTGTTGTTTCTCTCTCCTCTCCTCGACCTTGTTGTTTTTCTTCTTCCCCCTTTCCATGTCTTCCCTCCTCTCCTCCCCACCCACCCTTACCCTTGTCTCCCTTTCTGCCCCTGTGGCTGGCACTCCTTGCCATGCCTGTGGTCAGGAATGGGGTGCCCTTGAGAAGGGCTGCAGGAGCAGTCTTGCAGGGTGGGAGGTCTCAGCACGGCGCTCCCACTCCTTGGGACCCCCTGGCCACTGGTGGGACTGTCCCAGACAATCCAGGACAATTGTAAGCTCTGCTGTGTGTCACAGAAGAACTGTGCTGTTTCAGAAAAGGGCCAGTTTTTGAACTGGGACCATTTAAACCAAGAATTGATGTGATGAGAAGTAACACAAGCTTGCTGATGACTGTATTTATGTTACTAATCTCAAAGGCAAAGACCTTTTTGCATTTGGCCTCCTACTATCCCCTAACACACCCCCTGCATCTGCAGCTCTCCTTTAGCTCAGTTTGCATGACTCCACATGGACCTGGTGATGGGAAATCCTTCAAAGCAGGTGGAATGTGTAGAAAACAAGAAGCAGCATTAGCATGTTTGTCTGGTTTTCCATTTTCTCAGCATCCTGGTTTGTCTCACTCTCCATGAATTACCCACCTCAGAGCCTGGTCTCTGTCGTGGTGTTTGCCTCATGTGTAATCATATGTCCTGATAAAGATCAAAAGTTAAAGTTGAATTTTCTCACTTCAAATGTTACTCTTTAAATTATTGATTTCTTTAAAACATCTTGAGCTAACTTATATAAGCTTCCAAAATAGCCCCCACAAGCGTTTGCACCATGAAGTGAATTATTAGACATATGGTTACAGCCTTGGTTCCTGCACCTTTACATACACACATCTGTGGGTGCAGTGCAAAAGCTTTGAGTGTGAATCTGTGTTGTATTTATGTGTAGGTGGGGACTATTCAAAATGTATCTGAAAAAACACATCCTTGGGGTGGAGGAAATAACTTCGGGCTTATTCCGGCAGAAAGCCCCTGTGTGAAGGAGGAGCATCCTTTGGAATACTCACTTTTACTTTCTCAACAGCATTATGTCAAGTTAATGAACCCTAACTGCATATGACAGCCTGCTGTTTCATCCTAGTTGTCCCCAAGGCTTATAAACTTTGTGACTGGTATTTGTCAGTCCCTGCCAAGCAGCTGAACTCAGAGTCAATCTCACTGCTCCCACAGGTCAACACAGAGCTGGCTCAAAGGTCTTCTCCATTTGTGTGACACTTAGGGGAGTGGAACTGAGGGATGCCAAACAATGGAAAAGACTCTGTTCCTTCAGTGTGTGAGGGAGTGTGTCCAGAGAGTCCAGAGCGTGAGGGATGGCGTTTCCAGGTGTAAGGGACAGCAGGGCCAGTCTGTGGTACAGGAGCTGGTTAGGGAACAACTTCCCAAGGTATTCAGAGCAAAGGCCCTCAGGTTTCATTCCAGTGATTTCCCTCCTTACTAATTGCTGTAGTGCTCCTTTCACTGGGCACTGAGCTGGAATGACCTGGGAATGCAGTGACCAGCTGCCCTGACAGGCTGTGACAACAGCTGCCCCCACCATATGTCCTGCAGTACTTTTTGATATTTTTGATTTTTAAATTTTTTTTTAAAAGGTGCATCAGTGCATATGTGAAGTTATAAATATTGTAACTATGTAAAGCTTTTTCAGTCCTTTAAAAATGTAATTAAAACTGAAGTTTCTCTCTAGTTCTGTTTGAGCTTTGCTTTGATCTGCTGTATTTGAGAGTAGGGTATTTTCATGTTGAATCCTATTCTTTTTGTTGTCTTAGGATAGCTACAAAGTGTTAAGAAAAAGTAACAGCAGGAAAAGTTGTATGTAAACTCTTATGTATATAGGGATGGGAAAATCCAAGGGTTTAGAATTTAAAAACTCTTTTAATCCC
Organism: Dicaeum eximium; assembly: GCA_013396995.1. Lineage (NCBI taxonomy): Eukaryota > Metazoa > Chordata > Aves > Passeriformes > Dicaeidae > Dicaeum > Dicaeum eximium. The sequence goes on along the minus strand of VWZP01004824.1, from coordinate 151,361 downwards.
TTCTCTGGGAAGGGATTAAAAGAAGCTCAAGGAGTTTTGCAACAGTTTGGAGGCACTTGGGAGTCCCCTCCTGTCACTGGTGAAAGGCACAGTTAAAAGCTGCTTTTGCATTTTTTCTGAAGTGAACAATTTGGTTTTTAAAACTTAGATTTTTGTTCTGTTGCCCAACCCAACCCTACCACCCTTACCTCTCCTTATAAACCTTGCTTTCTCCTCTCAGGAGCAGTCCCGCTCATGTTTTTATAGATCCAAGTGTGTTCCCTCTCCAGTTTGCAGCCATGTAAATCCATGTCTGTCTCCTTTTTGGGCTCAAAGCTTTTACCTACCCATTGCTCTTGACTCTTCACTGTCACCTTCTTGGTTGCAGGACACTCCTGTCCATCTGTCCCTGCTCCAGACCTTGTTGGTCCCTTTCATGTGATGCTGGTTCTGGAGTTCCCATGCTGTTCCTATTGGCCTGGGAGCAGAATGTTTGTGTTCTCCCCAATTTATTCTCACTGCAGTCAGCATCTCCAACCAGACAGCAATTCTGGCCTGTGACCTGGAAACAGGACCTGGTTATATCCCCCTCCCATAGAATTTATCATAACAGTTTTTGATCTGCCTTTTCTTTTGACCTTTATTTTCCATCTAAACAGATCTAGCTTTTTCTCCCTCATAGTTTGGCCCTGTTCTCTAAGATCACATCTCTTTACTCCCTCAAGGTGCCCCACTCTTCCAAAACCCCATTCCCTCTTCCCCCCAGCCCAGCTCTTGTTGTGTCTATCTGTTGCTCTCCATTCTGGTGCTGCCTGTTCATCCCACCCCTGATTTGGGCTTCTCTCCCACTGTGGCTGGAGGGAATGTTCACTCACATCTTTTCATATTTCTGCATGAAGGTTCATGCAGAAACCTCATGCTGAGGTTTTGTCAGTTTGGATCTGGACTTCTATCCCTGACTGACAACTGCATGTCCTCACGTGAGAATATCCTTGAAATTGCCATGAAATCATTGCCATGAGTAACAGAAATCTTCACAGTACCCAAAGAACTGAAACCCTCTAATATCTGACTGTGTCTTATCTTTCCTGGAGCTCCTCCATGCCATAACATAATCTAAGCACATTTGTTTTAAATTGCTGCAAAGAAACTGTTAATGCTTGTGTTATGTTTTAACTTGCTTTCCTTTGGAGGCAGGGAATTGTCAAGTAAGTACTGAGGGGAGCCCAGCTGAGGCCTGGATTGCTGGGAATGTGCCATGCAGGTTGCACTGGTCCAAGAGAGCAAAGGGATGTCATTTGCTACAGTGCAAATTTCTTGTCCTGGCAGTGTCATCTTCTGTATCAAAACAAACTAGATGTAGTCACAGACTTGTTAAAAGTGAAATGACTTCTTAAAATGTTTCAAATGTGCTGCTTTCCATTTGTTTTATTAAGATGGTGATGAGGCAGTGTATACACACATGTGTATATATACATGGCTATGTATATATGAATGCAATGCACACATCTGTGTTTGTGTGTGCTGTGAGTAGGTATCTATAAACGTATCCGTGTGTGTGTCTCCAAATTAAGCCTCATGCTTACAATCTGGTGACTATCAAGCATGTCACAGTGGTAGTGTTCTCTTGCTTTTGTGAAGTATTTTGGCTTGCTCTTGTCATAAACGTTGATATTCCCAGGTAAAGAAATGTGGAAATGATGCAGTTTGAAATAACACTAAAACAGAAAAAAAGCATAGAAGAAAACAATTCTTTTCCTAAGTGCCAGTTCAGAGGCCCTCATAAATCTGGGCTGAAATGAAATAATAAATTTATTTTGTAAGACAAGTTTTATAATAACTTCCTCTGTCCCTTCCCTGCTGGCGACAGCACCACTGCTCAGTCCTGCTCCACCCAGGGTCACCCCAGGGGACTTGAGTGACCATTCTCTGAGGAAATAAAGGTACTTGTTCCTTGAGGACAAGGCAGGACAGGCTGTCCTGGGAGTGACTTGGCCTCCCCACAGCAATTGTGGGCCAAATTGCAGCTGAGCTGAGATAGAGAACAATCATCCTTTATGTGCAATCTCAGCAATGCCTAGGAGACTGTCAACTTCCTACCAGTTCCCTCCCTGTCAGGCTCCTGAAAATAAACCAACCATGGAATCCCGCTCTGCTCTGGTGCAATGTGTGCAGGAAGCTTGGATGTAGCTTCCCTTTCCCCTCCATCCTGCAGGATCTTTAGCTCTGAGTCTGCCCAGGGATGCTGGGTGCGATGTTTCTGGGTCTGTGCACTCTTTGGTTTCTGTTTTAGTTCTTGCTGGCATGCTTGGATAGCACGTGTTGTGCCCAAGGAATGACTGCTGTACTCTGAAAGTGCTTGTGCATGAGTCTCGTGCTCAGAAGTGAGTCCTAAACTCTATTAAGTTTCTTGCTTGGCTTTATTTGCTGCTTACAAGGGGATCAAGGTAACTCTTTCTCTTTGTGTCATGGGATCACCTGCTGATATGCTTGTTGGTCCTTGCTGTGCTTGAGATGTGGGTTAGACTGGTTACCTCCAGCTTTGCTCTGTCTCAGAGCTCAGGTTGTCCTGCTGCTCATTCCCACAGGGCTCAGTCCCCACTGTGCTCTGTCCACCGTGCCTTTAATACCTTCTATGAAAAATCCAGCTTCAGAAAAAGCAGCTCCCTATACACAAAAGGAATTTCATTCTTCTCCAATTAATTTTTTGCAAAATGGGAATTGCTGGTAGTTACCGTCTCAGGACAGGAACAAATTTTCACAGTGTGTGGAATGTAATAGCAAGGTCACATTTTTCTGGAATCATAAGCTCTGGGAATGCTTTCCATGTGCTCCCTTTAGCTCTGTCCCTCTTTTCCCAGCAGGATCAACAAGAGCAGGAGAGGTTATCTTGCACATATCAGATTTTGTCTCAGCCTGTTCTGTGTTTGTCTCTTTATCTACTTTTAGCAACTGTAATTATATAAAAGCTTTGCTGGCCTCAGTCTCCCAAATTCACTTGTATGAATAACTTGTGCATTTAAATGCAACCATGTTATCTTTAATATGGTTTTGAGAAGATTTTATTGAAGCCATGTCAAGGTTTTGGGATGGGGTTTCTCAGAAGAAGCAAGACTGGGCAGAGGTCAACTGCCAGCTGCAGAAATTACTTCAGATCATTTCTGAAATCACCAATTTACCATCACTTCATATTTAAGGATTTTTCCATGGATTTAAATCATTATGGTTTGGGGTCTTTTGAATGGTGTAAGTTGTTTGTTCTGCCACTCATCCATGAAGTCTACATCAATGTTTCTGCTCTTTCTATCAAAAAGTGCAGGGTTTTAATCAGTTTATTATACAACTGTGAAAAAAGACGAGGGCAACTGTCCATTTGCTGCTCACACATGCTGTGGTTTTGAAGGTTGTGTTTTACTTTCAAATATATTGATTGTCTCCTTTTTTAACTGTTCTTTTCAGGCCACCCGTGAGCAGAGCTGCTCCTCAGCCTGAGAAACTGCAAAAGAACAATGTCAACAAAAAAAAGAAACTGGTTGAGGTCAGAATTAATATCTTTTATGTTTCTTTAAAAATAATGTGCTAGGTGAAATCCATCCCTGTTTTGTCTCTCAGTCAAAAACAGGTACAATCACAGAGTATATGTATTCCCATGCTCCCTGCTCAATCCCAAGGGAAATACATCTAGAACCAGCATTTTGGCCCAGGAAAAATCCTGTGCGGGATTTTGAATGATGGAATTTGCTCATTGACTTTGGAACTTCCCTTTCTCCCCTAACAACCTGTTTGAATTCCCACATAATATGCAGAACCAGGAATATTCTGTGACCTGTGTGGACCATTTGCAGCACTTGGTCTATGGCTAATTGGGATTGCTCCCAGTGAGTCGTGATTATGTTTGGGACAGTCATTAAGTTGGGCTTCAGGGTTCCAAGGCAGCACTAACAACAATCCATTAACCATCCTGGGTTCCTGGAGGAAATTTCCTTGGCAACTGCTTGTTGTAAGCTGCAATTAGGCCTCTGATTAATGTCTTAATTACAGATTTACCTACAGCCTGCCCTGGCTTCCTTTAAGGACCTTAAGGTCAGAATTTGGTCTGTGGAAACTTGGTAGTTTATGAGAATGATTTTTGAAAACTCTGCAAATACTTATTTAAAATGTCTGATACCCTATATAAATATTAAACTGTGATGGGAAAAGTGATAAAATCAAACCTGTTCTGTGAGTTGCATCTATTTGGAATGGGAATTTACAGAACCAGGGTATTTATAGCCCTCTCAATAATTAAAAAAGAAAATAATATAAGTGCAGTGCTTTAGTTGACCAATTAAAGGTTGTTGATAGCCTCTGATAATGTTATTCCTCAATAAATGAGCACAGTGGGGATAACTAATTATTGTTTTGTTATTCTACTGCCTCTATAGGATACTCATACTTGTGTAATTTAGAATTTCCTTAAGTGGTCCAGGCTCTGAAATCTCCTTCTTTTTTTCTTTCATTTCACGCTTGTTCTCTTTGTTTTCCTGGACCAGGAGCTGGCTTTAGATCATGTGTTTGGATACAGAGGATTTGACTGTCGCAACAACCTCCATTACCTGAACGATGGTGCTGACATTATATTCCACACAGCTGCAGCAGGCATTGTCCAAAACCTCTCTACTGGTAATTCCACTTGAAAAAAATACTTGGAGATAAAATTGCTTTGTAAGGAAAATATTTTTGTTCAAAAGTCTAAACTTTTTAATATTCCTGTGGCTTTCCCACATTTTGCATCTTGATAAATAGCACAAACCTACTGTAGGTGGCCTTTGGGGACTCCAGTCCTAGGACAGCCTCTGGCCTGTGGGCTGGGAAACAAGGATGGCCCCATCTGTCCTTTCTGGGCCCCTTCCCTTGGGAGGGCTTTGCCTCCACTTCCCCACTCACTGCCTCAATTCACTGGGATTTCACTGGGAAACCTGGGGTTTGCATTGGCAGTTTTGGTGTTTCTTGCAGTTATGGTGGCTGTGGGCTGATTCTTGGGCTGATTCCCTGGATATATAGATAATTTCCCAAATATTACTTTTGTATCCACCTCTGTGTGTTGATGGTTGTGTCCATAGTGCATTGGGAACGGTGCCTGGGAATGGGAGCAGAACAGCCATGGGCAGCCTTAGCGGCCCCTTATCCCCTGTGGAGTTGTAACAAGCTGCCCAAATAGTCTGTGCTTCTGTGGTGGCTCTTCCCTCGGTCTTGTGGTGACTGAAATCCTATTTGGATGTCATTAGGTAGCCAGAGCTTCTACCTGGAGCATACTGACGACATCCTGTGCCTGACGGTGAACCAGCACCCCAAGTACAAGAACGTGGTGGCCACCAGCCAGATCGGTACATGACCCCCATAGCAAAGCTTTTCTCACAGTTTTCAGGGCACTAATTTATCTAGGGCTTTTCTATGGGGGAATTTCACTTCTTGCTTGATTTGGAAGAAGTAATCAAGCTCCAGGGTTTTCTTACTGTTTCAATTCTGTCTCTGATTTTGAGTGATTGGATTTTAGAGTTAATTGTATTGTAATCATATTTCAGAAGGCAAACTTTGATAAACTGCCTAATAATCTCAATAATCTGATTTATAGAATTCCTTCTTTCCTTCCTGTGCCCAAGGCACTGTTTAGCAGTGCAAATACACCAAGCATCATTTTCTCTGCAGGAATACAGGAGCTGTACAGAAAAGGCCAGAAACAGAGAGAGATCTTAGCAGAATTTAGGGCACATATCAGGCGACTGCTGAGAAACCACAAGTATTTGTGTGTTTATTATTTACATGGAGAGTCCTGCAAGAGTAAACATTGCATAGGGAATGCAGGATGAGTTGTCCCAAGCCTTGAGAAGGATCTGCTGCCCCTCAGCCTAATGCTGGAATAATTAACGGAATGAAGGAGAATGGCATCAGAACGTCTCCTCAGCCCATTCCAGAAAGAGAATGGAATCCATAACTTGAGGACAGGAGTCACTTAACAGGGGATAGGGAATGGTTGTGATGAACACAGTGACAAACACAAACCCTCTGCTGCCTGTCCTGAGCACAGTTACTGCAACTGGAATGTGGAGGGAGCACCCAAACCTCCATGTGGTGCCAGAGCTGTGCAAAATGCTGATTTCTGTGGCATGAAAAGGCTAAAGGCCCTTTTCCTAGGCCTCAGGAGATCAGTGCTTCTGAGTTTGATTTGATACTTTGTATAACTAGAGATTCACTTCACTTTTGAATTTAATAATTTTTAAAACCTGCATGCCTTTAACATTCCTTTTACATACCATTTTTAAAACTTAAAAGTACTAAATATTGTTGCAATATTTATGTATAAAAGCCAGTATACCCAAAGACGTTCAACAATATTCCTGCTTATTTGTTTTGTTTATTTAATCCATATCCATTTCCAAGTTTTTAATTTTGTTTGCCTTCTGGTGCTGATACTGGCACTTCAGCACGAGTCACATGACTTATTTTACCTATTGTTTTCCTTTGGTGCTTCCTCATTTGCCATTGCTCTCACAATGCAGGTGATATAACAGAATTCCCAGGTAAGGCTGATTTGTTTGTGAATTTAGCAGAGTCCTGTACAAGTTCTATGTTGCCTCGTTGTATCTTTGTGAGCTATGGATACAAATGAAACATCTGCAGGCAATTTTCTTTTGCATGAGACCGTTCATGAATGTTATGTGGTTCTTTTAGAACTTGTCTGACTTCATGGACTACAACGATTCCCCCCCGTGTTTTGCGAGCTATTTTGATTTCTCTTTGTTTCCCAGTAGTGCTAATCTTCAAACAAATCCAAACCCCCAACTAATGTCTGTTCAGGTTAAATGTTCCTGAAAAATGCCTGGTTTGCATGAAAGCTTTCCAGAATGAATTCTCTTTTAATGTCTCTCTCTGCCCACAGGCACAACCCCCACAATTCATATATGGGATGCCATGAGCAAGCAAACCCTTTCCATGCTGCGCTGCTTCCACACCAAAGGGGTCAATTACGTGAACTTTAGTGCCACTGGCAAACTTCTGGTGTCAGTCGGAGTCGATCCAGAACACACCCTCACCGTCTGGAGGTGGCAAGAAGGTGCAAACCAGGGGGAAAGCGTGTTCCTTCAGCCTAACAGAGCTGTGCACAAGGATTGGCCTTGCCTTTCAAGTCTTTGGACTTTTGTGTCCCCCCTCTGAGTATCCCAGTTAATCAGTTAAAGATGGCAAAGGGCTAGAAAATATGAACAGAAAGATAGGTTTTAAACACCTATTATAAATGGAAATTAAGGAAAGAATGATACTTAATGTAAATTACATGAAATAAGGAGAATTATTCCTTTTCTTTCCTAAAATACTATGATGGAAATAGACCTTTGGGAAGTAATTTCCAGAAAAGAATTATCTTTGGAAATGGTGAAGGGGAGAGGAGAAGTGCCTCAGCTCATGAGTATGTCCCTGTGCATTTTTCACCAGATGATAGCCAACATTTCTGTGTTATTTCACTGACCCAGGAGACAGATTGCGTTATGCAGGCCTTAAATATGCATTTCCTAAATCTGTGGGATGCAATGGAATAACCAGGGGCTTTAGGAGTTGCATTAAGATGTTTGATGTATTAAACAGTGTTGGGATTTGCAGCTTTCAGCTATGGGACACAGATCTCTAATCCAATATCAGCTCAATTTATTTGATAAAATCATATCAGAGCTTAATTTTTCAGGTAAATTCAGCTTTGTTTTTATCCTTTCCTCATTAAACCAGGAGCTAAAGTTGCCAGCAGGGGAGGGCACCTGGAGAGGATCTTTGTTGTGGAGTTCCGCCCAGACTCTGACACTCAGTTTGTGTCTGTGGGTGTCAAACACATGAAGTTCTGGACCTTGGCTGGCAGCGCTTTGCTCTACAAGAAAGGAGTCATTGGTTCCATGGAAGATGCCAAAATGCAAACCATGCTCTCTGTTGCCTTCGGAGCAGTGAGTTCAAATTCCTGCTACAGGATTTTATATTACCTTTGTATTAAACCTGCATGGGTCAGTTTCCTTTGCTGAAATCCAACCCAGTGCTTGTTAGTAAAATGTGGATTTAAAACCTGTGCACCTTAAGATCCTTCCCTGAATTTCCTGAGCACAACTGGGTGAATGTCCTCTATTAAGTTCTGCCCTGTCTTTTTTTCTTTTTTCTTTTTTTTTCAACTTGGCTGGTTATTTATCTGTTTAACTTAAACTGTGATATGTTATTTCATGTATCATTTTTTCTGCTAATGGTATTTGTTGTGACACATGCCAGTGATACCACCAATGGTGACAATCTAGTGTGGTCGTTAAGGACTTTTCAATTTAATTTAAAGAATTTTACTTGAAGCTGAACAAAAATGCCGAGGTATCTGTTGTTCTGTTGTACCAGAGATTGCTGCTGTCTGTTGCAGAATAACCTCACGTTCACTGGTGCCATAAATGGAGATGTCTATGTGTGGAAGGATCATTTCCTGGTCAGGCTGGTGGCCAAGGCTCACACAGGACCGGTGTTCACCATGTACACGACTCTGCGGGATGGGCTCATTGTTACTGGAGGGAAGGAGAGGCCGTAAGACACGGGATCTTCCTAAAGTGCCCAACTTCTGTCTTTCTTGTGTGGTTTTTGTTTTCATTATTTATTCAGCACCCCAGAGATAAACGGTCTCTGTACCGTAGCAGTTTCACTCTCAATTTTGCATAATCTGCCCAGACGGCTCAGTAAGTGAAGGACTAAAGGAGGATACTTGAGGGTCACAGTGGCACATGTTATGTGGCAGGGACACACTGAACCTCTTTGGAATTGTTCCAAACACCTGAATGAGCTCTTATTGCCGGAGCTCCTGCCATAAGTGGAGTTTTCTTCATTTGTTAGTTCTGTCAAACTACAGACAGCTTCTCCCAGTGCAGATGCTGCGGGTCTTGGGTTTACACCACAAGAAACAGATTTGCCAAGAAACAGAAATTTGAGATAAGTGGCAAGTAGAGAACAGTTTGGTTTGTACAAATTACGGTGCTGTTTAAAACATGAAATGTGAAAGCATTTAATTTTTTATTATTTACTTCCCATTGCACCATAATAGTGATAGAGAGTGGAGGGTGGGTCAGTGTATGTTTAGTGATTTAAGCAGAAAAATACTGGTTGGATTTCCATTGTAAAGGAGCCATCCAGGTAACAATGGGCCTCCTTTGCAGCACGAAGGAGGGGGGAGCAGTGAAGCTGTGGGACCAGGAGATGAAGCGGTGCCGAGCCTTCCAGCTGGAGACTGGGCAGCTCATCGAGTGCGTGCGCTCCGTGTGCCGGGGCAAGGTGAGGAGTGACTGGGGGCAGAGCGGGAGAGGGCACAGCTCAGCTGCTTGCCTGAGCTTCTGTTTGTTCTTTAAAACCACAAAACCCCCACTGACAGCTACTGAAAAATTCAGAGTTTTGGTTAAGTGGAACACAGTAGAAATAATGGAGTCATTTGACTTGCTGCAGTCACTCTTGATTGTGTTTAAATTGTAAATGAGAAAGGAGCAGTGATGCTGCACAGGATGGGACCTGTCCAGCTGAGTGCTCCAGGGATGGTCTCTATTTAATTTTGCTCAGGAATCTGACACATTCCTTGATAACAACGCCACTGAGGAATGTTGTTTATATTTCCAAGTAGCCATTAACCAATTACAAACTTAATCTGTTTATGCTTTTTCCAAGTATTTTCCAAGGAAGCTCTGGCATTTTATACCATGGCAGTTACTGTTACACTGACAACCTCTCTCCATTCCTTTTCTTTGGCTACAAACAGGGGAAAATCTTAGTGGGAACAAAAGATGGAGAAATCCTTGAAGTAGGAGAAAAAAATGCTGCTTCAAACTTGTTAATTGACTGTCACATGGAGGGGGAAATCTGGGGCTTGGCAACTCACCCCTCCAAAGACATATTTATCTCTGCAAGCAACGACGGAACAGCCAGGATCTGGGACCTGTTGGACAAAGTGAGTACCATGAACATAAAAGTGTGTGATTAAAAATGAACATTTTATCCAAGCATCCATTTTTCCAGCTGTGCCTTTGAGCGGCCCTGGAATCAGAGCAGGGTTTTGCCCCTGTGCTGAGCAGGATTTGGTCTTGTTTGGCCCCAGTTCTTTCCTTGCTGTGGGTGCGAAGGCAAATCCTTGGTGCTGGACAGATAACGGGCTGTCCCACAGCCAGCACTCCCAGAGGACTGCACACCTGCCCATGGAGTGCCTCTTGTGGGCATTACTTATTTTGATCCAAATCTGCAGACTGGAGGATCAAGGAAGCATTTTAATTCCACATTGTCTGTCTGGCTGACACAGACTCTGCAGTCACACACATACAGCCCCTGCCCATCAATCTGCCTTCCTGGCAGGCACAGCTCCCTCTTCTTCAGAGTCTTCCTTTGGAACTCTGCATGCTGCCTCAGGGATTTTTCCAAGTCAAATTAACTAACAACAACCATTTTTAAAAACAACAAATACAACATTTTAAAAAAAACACCAAAAAGTTTTCTGCTCATTTTGGCCAGCATAAACCTTTTCAAAAGTTTGTTACCTGAGCTTACAGGAATAATTTTTAATGAGGAAAATTAATATATTATAAATACAACCAGTTAGGTCAAAATGCAAGAGCTTTCTAGGATGTTTCCACATATCAAATGAAATGGGGAAAGCTCTGTGCCAATCAGCAGTTGTTGAAGATGTCAAAGTCACCTTTAAAACAAATTAGGAAATAGATTTTTCAGCTTGTTCTAAATAGTCCTTTTTCTGGTGTGAAACTTGATGTCAGTCTACAAAATAATGCAAACATGAACCCCCCATCTGAATCACATATCTATTTTGAAGCCTGTTTAGCGACATATGCCTGGTGGGATGCGAGTCTCGGCGTGACATTTCAGGTTTATGTTTAGAGGGAAACAGAGTCAATTTGTTTTTAATTAAGCAAGTTTTATACATTGTGTTTGGAAGCTCTCTGTGTGCTGGGGAGGTGTGAGCCTCTTGCGTATGTCCCCGCAGAAGCTGGTGAACAAGGTGAGCCTGGGGCACCCCGCGCACTGTGCTGCATACAGCCCCGATGGCGAGATGGTGGCCATCGGCATGAGAAACGGAGAGTTCATAGTCCTGCTAGTCAACAGCCTCAAGGTCTGGGGCAAGAAGCGGGACAGGAAGTCTGCAATTCAGGACATCAGGTAGGAGGTGCTCAAAATACACAGCCCTGGCTCAAGGAAACGGCCAGCAAGTGCCAGGTGGATTTGCAGAGGTTTTGTAAGTCAGTGTTTGTTGAAACCTGTGTGAGCTGGTGAAGGGCACTGTGGTAGTGCTTTAATTCAGTTACAGCCACACTGCAAAGCTGTAATTATGTGAATTAATTCTCCAAATTGCAGTTCCTGTTGCTGACCCCCAGAGGATTAGTATCACTTTGCACATGTGCTGTGGCTTTGTGCAAGTGCAATATTAACATCATTTAACCACAGACAATATAGAATAGAGTCATGGAATGGTCTGGGTTGGAAGGGACCTTAAAGCACCCAGTCCCACCCCCTGCCATGGCCAGGGACACCTTCCACTATCCCAGCTTGCTCCAAGCACTGTCCAACCTGGCCTTGGACACTTCCAGTGGTGGGGCAGCCACAGCTTCTCTGGGGAACCTGTGCCTGGGCCTCACCACCCTCACAGACAACAATTCCCAATATTCCATCTGTCAGACATATCCTGAGTCTTCCTCTTAAGCATCAAGTTTTGATTTGGGTCCAGTCTTGCTGTTGATATAAGGTTTTTTGTGTTTTTCATGAAAAAAAAGTTACTGTCACATTAGCATGAGAAGCAAAAGCAAATCTTGCACCAAAACAGCCAGTGACATCCGCACTCCATGTTTTCTTGTCTAGGATTAGCCCAGATAACAGGTTTCTGGCAGTGGGCTCACAAGAACATACTGTGGATTTTTATGATCTCACTCAAGGCACAGCCCTAAACCGAATTGGTTACTGCAAGGATATTGCCAGTTTTGTCATACAGATGGACTTCTCTGCAGACAGCAGGTACATCCAGGTATGTCTAGGATAGCCCCCGGAGTGCTCGGGTTTATTGTCCCATCATAATGAGATGGAGGCTCAAGCTGTGCTAAGGGCAAAGCATTATCCCAGGTCAATGGAATGGGTACAATGCTGAAAAACAAATTGTAGATTATAACCATATGAAAGCAGTTCTCTTCCTCTCTGAGGCTGGGATGCGTGTGAGAGTTGGGTTAATTTGTTTTAAATTGTTAATTTGAAGGGGTTTCCTTCAGAAATGTTTCTGGTTTAGTAAAATTAGGTTGAGCTAAAGTATAGAAGTGAGAGAAAATCTGTCAGCTCTGCATGTGAACATTTTCCATCATCATCCTGTAACATTATTATTCCTTTATATGGCATGTGATGATTTCCAGATAATGAGGAAAAAAGAAAAATACTATCCTAGATGTTTAATTCCTAATAAAACCTGGTGAGACAGCTGGAAATCTTAAAGAAAATTATGTGTTTATAGCAGAGTTTCCACGTTTTCCCTTTCCCACTTTCAGGTATCCACAGGTGCCTACAAGCGTCAAGTTCACGAGGTGCCACTGGGAAAACAAATCACAGACCCCGCAGTCATAGAGAAAATCACCTGGGCCACATGGACCAGGTAACACCCAAGGAGAGTGTGGGGCCAGAGGCCAGCACTGGGATCAGGTCACAGTTTGGGTGTATAAATGCTGAGATGTCCCCAGGGCCTGGCAAACCTGCGAGTGCACCCAGGCTCTGCTTCCTCAGAGCTCCATCTGACACCCTTGGGGTTTTACACACAGCTGTGGCTGTTTGGTGTCTTTAGTAATTAGTAGTTAATTACACCACGGGCTGTCACAGAGCCACAGTGGCTCATTGCCACTCATCCCAGGCCCTCACATGGCTCTGGGCCACTCCAGGCAGCCTTGTCCCACATCAGCAAACACTAGCAGCATGGAAGGCTTGGAAACGTGCACTGATTGTATTACGGAGTTGAGAGTGTCATTAAAATGTATTTCCTGATGTGGATGAATACAGGAATCTGTCCCCAGCATTGCAGAACTGTGTCTGTGCTCTTACTGTAAGAAGTGGGACAGGCCAAAGGCATAGCTGACAGAGGGTGAGAACCAGGCAGGGCTGGGAGAAGGTAAATGAGAATCCTCCTACTCTGACTATGCTGGCATAAAAATCTGCCCCGAATTCCCCATTTCAGAGGACTCTTGACAGCTGGTGGGAGGGGGCAGGTGCCTCTGGCAGTGACTCTGTGGGTAAATGATTACAGAGAACTGAAGCCAGGGGCAGAACACCTATTTCTGAGAACGAGTTGACATCCAGACAAACATTCCCTTATTCAGGAACTCGTGGCTAAGGGAACAGTGCAGTCAGAAATCCCAGGGAAAGGCTCATAAAGACCACAGCTGCACTAGGTGCTAGTATAGAACGATGCCAGTGGTTTCATGGGAAATAAACCTAGAGGATTAATGGATAGAGATTGCTTAAGAATCACATAAAAATGATGTATTAGTCTGATGGTCTCCATGAGGACCTCAGGGCAATTGTACTTTAAATGCAGCAATTTTTTCTTACTGACCTGTGTTGACTCTGCACCCTGTGGAAGAGCAGCAGCAAGTTAAGTCTTATGGTCTAATGCATTTTATTTACCTTGATTTTGGAGCAGCATTCTTGGAGATGAAGTTATTGGGATCTGGCCACGAAATGCAGATAAAGCAGATGTCAACTGTGCCTGTGTGACCCACGCTGGCCTGAACATAGTCACAGGAGATGACTTCGGGCTGGTCAAGCTGTTTGACTTCCCATGCACAGAGAAGTTTGTAAGTGCCTGTTTTATTTTCACCTCAGCAGCTTTTGCTTTTCCCAAACCCCTCAGCACTCAGTGTTAACAGCATCCAAACAGCATGGTCCATTCCATGGGCAACTCCCAGGGAGTGAAAAGACCTTGGGATCAGGATGGCTGTGGGCTTTGCCTGGTGCTATCTCTGAGCTGCTGTCCTGTCCCACAGGCCAAACACAAGAGGTACTTTGGGCACTCAGCGCATGTCACCAACATCCGCTTCTCACACGACGACAAGTTTGTGGTGAGCACCGGAGGGGACGATTGCAGGTAACAGGCTGGGACTGGGGCAGTCATACATAGAGACACAGAGAGCCAGACACACACACACACACACACACACACGCACACGCACACACACACACGCACACACACACAGAGAAAGGGACATAGCTACACAGCTGCACACACACACAGACACCACACAGCCACACTAACATGACCCACACAGACACATACCACACACAAACACACTGCACACAAACACACTGCACACACACACTGCGCAAACACAAACTGTGCACACACAGAGCAAACACGGATACACACAGTACACAGACACAGTACACTCACACAGATACCAAGTGCACACACAGAGATGCACAAAGATACACTCAGACACACACTACTGCATACATAGAGACACACAGACACGTTGTGCACAGACACTGCCCACAGAGCACACACGGTGCAAAGATAGGCACACAGCACACAACCACAGAGTGCACACATACGCTGCACATACAGTCACAAAGACACATAAACTGTGCACACATACACAGTACACACACGGTGCTCACATTGCAGACTGCAGACATGCATAATTACAGTGCACACACATTGCATATACTCAGAGCAACAGTGTGCACAGAGTGTATCTCACACACACACACACACACACACACACACACACACACACACACGGAGTCTGTACTTTGCACACGCAGTGTGTTTATTTTCTGCTCCCGGCTCAATGGGCTGTGCCAAAGGCCAACCCCCTGCTCTCCATCCTGTCTCCACAGTGTGTTTGTGTGGCGCTGCCTCTGAGGAGCCTGTGGCTGCTGCTGTCCTGCCCCCACGAGGGCTGTGCTGGCTGGGACAGCCAGGAATGCCCCTCTGGCTGCAGGAATCCCAGCCCTGATGCAGGCTGACACTTCCAGACCACTCATCCCAATTTACCAAAATGGAATGAGAGCTGGCCTTGGACAGCAAACGTCCTTGCAAAGGAAGCTGAGGTTTGAAGAGTAACCTGGGGATCCCAAAGAGATGAAGAGTTCACTCACAAAGCTGCTTTTGCCTAATACTGTGTTGTTCAAACCATGTCCGAAAAGGGAGAAAACTATTACAAAATGCTGGGCCCTTTAATTTCCAAATTTGTGGCTTGAACAAAGTTCAAAAAGTGGGTGGGTGTTAACCACACCTGCTTAAAATTCCAATTTGGTGCACTCAGCAAAGCTGGGAGCATTTGACAAGCAGGCTGGGGAAGGGGAAGGTAACCCTTCAGCTTTCATTAATTGAAGGAGCAAAGTATCCTTTTTTTTTAAGTCCATTTTATTTTTAAATATATCTATTTGGCAGAATTTTCTATCCATGAAGTGCCTTGGAATAATTTTCTAGTAGTTTGGGCTGCAGCCTTGCCTCCCTCCACCTGCTTTCCACACATGGTGCTATGACTCCCACCCAGAGGAGGGCTAAACCATCCTCACCTTCTATAGCTGGGTACTTACATTATCCCTGTTTTCTGCTTTGGGTTTTTAATACCTTCACAAGTGAATTCCCCACTATTTCTGACAGTGAATGGCTCTGTGCTGTCAGAAGGCCAAAGTGATGGCATTCCAGCTCCTGGGCAGCTGCTCCTGCAGCCAGCAGTGCAAGTGGAACTCCAGCAGGAGTGAGTGAGAGCAGAGGGGTTGGACAAACTTGGTTCAAAGACATTTTAACACCAAGATTGAGGAAGTCATTCCCCAAGTGTTCCTGCATGCTCCCCATTTCTGGGAAAATGTGCTTTACAGTCCTACATGCAGTGGCCAGCCAGACTCTTGGCCTGGTGGGAAAGCCTCCATCAATCCCCATTTCCTGTTCTTGACGGGGTGTCCTAAGCCTCCAAAGGAATCCCTGGAATGTCCCTATAGCAGGGCTATGTGTGCCCTCCAGCCAGTCCATGGTGCTTGTAAGCAGAACATAAATCCTCTGGTACCAAGAAATGCAGCTTTTTTTTTTTTTGGGAAAAGCTCATGGTGGCTGTCTCTGGGCTCCTCTCCCACTCCCTGCTTCTCCCTCACCCCACAGGGTGCCCCTTGTCCTGGCCTGAAGGACAGCTGAGATCAAAGAAGAGCTGCCTTCGTGGGGAAGTGGAACCACAGACAGATATTCCCAAAAGGCAACTCAAGCCCTTTACTATTTGTTAGAACATTTTGTCAAAACCAAAAACTCAAGGGATGGTGGAATTGGAGAAAATTTAAAAAGGAATAGCAAATATGGGCAATGTCAAAATATGTATTTAAGATATTTAAGATTCTGGGCATGGAACAACATATTTTGAAATTACCTTTCTTAATTAAAATAAATAAAGGCCAAAATAAAACATTTAGACTTACATTTAGTCTCTGAAAAGCAATAGTGCTTTAGTCCCAGTTCAGGACAATAGGATTTTGAACACTGGACCCTTCCTGCCAGTCTATTTCTGCTGCCCACTGCATAGTAAAGTAGCAAAAACATCCCATTAGAGGAGTGGATTCCTGTCTGTTTAACACACAAAGTGCTTCAGCAACCTCAAAGCATCACCTTTTTTTTACAATTGAATTTATTAATGCCTTATATGACTATACAGCAGAGCAGTTTGTCAGATACACAGTATGAGTCCCTATGCAGTCTTTTTTTTAAAGAAACCTTTGGGATCAAATCCTGTTCTGTCAGGTGGTGCCAGCAGTGAGCACCTCTGCCTATGCTGTTACCACTCATGTTTGCCTTCCTTTCACGTTGATTGTATCCCAAATAAAACCAGTTCCGTGGCAGAATGAATCAACAGTGATGCGAGAAATACCTTCAAGCAATAGTGTCTGTCAGGAAAACACAGTTTGTATGTTTCTATGGTCTGGCTTCCTGTATAAAATGCTCAGAAGTAACACTGTATTTTACTGTAAACTGAAATATTAATGCATGAATTTCTGTTTTTCAATGGTCAAGATGCCACTCACTTAAAATCTGCATCTCAAATAAATCTGTACACAAGTTTTTAATGTCCAGCTCTTAAATCAGAATCAACACGCTGACCTGGAAAGATTATTGGGACTCATTTCCTTCAGACTTGAAAATGGCATTGACCATTCCTGTCTCAAAAATCCAAGAACCTGATACCCTCCGGAGCTCCCTGGGACACTGGAGGTGGCCCTGAGCAACTCCTTCACACTGCAGAGAAAGAAAAGGGACTGCGACAAACCCACCGTGCTCTACTCGGACACTGCTGCCACCACCATGGACAACGGATATTTATCACAATGAACTTCAAATAAACACAAATATATTAAACTTGCCTCAAGAAAGCCAAATACCGGTATTATTTTATGTCTATAAGCTTTATTGATACTTGGGGTTTTGGAGTTGGGTTTGGTTTTGTGGGGTTTTTTTCTTTTGGTTTTTTTTTTTTTTTTTTTTTTTTTTTTTTTTTTTTTTTTTTACATTTCACAATGCATTCCACAGACTTAGTTCAGTACAGCTCAAACTGCAAGTGTATAAATTTTCACTTATCATTTCTTGCATAACAGGACAGGGCTTTTAAGTTTCTAAACAACATTTGCAGCATTAGATACTCGGTCCACAGATTATCAGAGTCTGAGAGCTGGAGAATTATTTGCTCAATGTCAACTACTGTACATTTGTGCAACAAAGTGTATGCTGTAATTTTCTTTTACTCTGTGTGAAGGTTTTTTGTTCATTTTCTCTTTTGTTGTTTCCAACTCATGCCAATGTTTACAGAGACTCTAGTTTCTCAAGCTTGTGTGCTCTGGAGCTTGTCCAGGCCTCAGTCAGTTCTCAGACGTAAAAAGGACTGTGGAGCAGCTGAAAGATCTAAGCTTTGTGAAACATATATATATATATAGGCAATTGATAAAACAAAATCACAATACAGCTATACTCATACCAAAAAGGCAAGATTTTTCAAAACTTGCTAAACTGGTATATTCTTCTAAAACATCTCATTTTAGAAAATCTGCATCAATCTACACAGACCATACACAGTGCACAAACTGGGAAGTGTTCTCCTCTGCCCCACCTGCTCTACACCTCCAAAATGCAGCAGGAACTACCTCTGATGAAGCAAATGTACAGCTGTCTCAGTAATTTGTATTAGCCAGTGCTGCACACAGGATAAGGAAAGATGATTAGTTCTAGATCCATACATAGCAGCTTACAATACTTAAAGATGATGAAACACATGGCAGTCAAAACAGTTATTTGTCCTCAAACACTGCGTTGCTAAAAAATAAAGATCTGTGAAATTGCACTGCAATGTCAAGGGGTTTGCTATTCCCTGACCCTCCCCATGTAAATCCAATGAGTATTTTTCCCCCTTAAAAGATGAATTTCCTTTCCTATTGATAAGTTGCTTCAGGCTTTTTTTTTTATTCAGTTTTGCGCTTCAACCCAGGGATCTTTGCTTGGATCCTGCAAGAGCAAGAAGGAAACAGACAAAACTAAGTTTGAGTAAAAGACAAAAAAGAGAAGATTAACAAAGTCTTAGAAACAGCAACATGTGAAAAGAACCCTCACAACACAGCTGTATACTCGGAACCCAGGGGAACTGCTGAAGTCCTCATTCCCCCCCCTTCAACTGCACCTGCTGAGGGGCTCAGGTATCACTAATGGGTTGACATGCACAGATTTCTATTAGAAATAATAGAGGCTCATTTCAATACAGCATCAGCAATAAAGGAGCTCATTTCCTAACCAGTCCAGAGTTAGAGACCTTTTCCCTTCTTGGCTTGGCACATGGAAGAACACAATAGTCCTAGACAGGAGTGCCACATGTGCAACTGTCATCAGTACAAAGGAAAATAAATAAACAATAACAATAACAATAAATAAATAATAAATAAACGCAAACCAACTCACTTTGCCATGGCATCTTTGACATTCTTGTTCACAAGTCCCAGGTAATGGTCGATTTGGGCCTGGAATTGAAGCAGAAAGAAGTTACAGCCCAGCTCCCCCTTTGCAGCCTGGATGAGTCTCACAAAACTGGGCGAAGTGGGAGCTCAGCCAGGGGTATTTCCCAGTGTGATGCTAGAAATCCAGGAATGCACCCACCAGAGGGCACTGCAGGCAAAGCCCCAAAGGAATCAATCCCTGGCTTCTCCCTGGTCCATCAAGCCCCAGTTATGGGTGCAGCCCTGGGCCCCTCTGGACCCCACAGAACAGCAAAGCTGTTTACCTGAGCCCGGCCCGGTAACCAGCTTAGGCTGCAGTCCGGCCAGAGGATTGAGCAGCTCGGGCTAAGCCCCACATACTGTCCATGGTCCTGCCTTGGTGCTCTAGGGCTCCCTTTCCCTGTGGAGGAGCAGCCTGGACAGGATGCCATGAGGCTCTGCCATCTGCTCCTGCCTCCCCCCACAAGTCCCAGCCCAGTCCCCACGGCAGCCTTGTTGTTGAAAGGGGAGATGAAGGGCTAAACCAGAGCTGGCTCCCCCGTCCTGTGCAATGACCTGCCCAAGACAGTCCTGGCCATAATTTAATCAAAAGCATTTTACTTTGGCTCCTTCCTCCCTCCTCCTTTTACATGGGAGTCTCTCCCCAAGAGCAGCACTGGACTGGCCAAGCAGCTCCTACCTCCTATTTTTGCCAGGGCTACAAATTCCACAGAGCTTTGGGAAACCAATCCTGAGTATCAACTGCAAAAGGTACAGCAGGATTAACACACCATTCCCAGTGCTGCTCCAGTCCTGACCAAAGCTGGACCAGCAGAAAAGGCCTCCAAGTTCATAAGGCCTTTTCCAGAACTGTTTGCTGGGGAAACCTCTTCTTCCACCAAGAAGGAAAAGGGAAAGCATGCAGTCTGAACTTCAAACTGAACTAGCATTCCCTGGCCCTGGTTCCTGGGTAAAGACCTATTTTTAAAGGCTTTAAATATTTCAGAAGACTGAAATTAATTTTAATTATTTGTTTCTGGTTTTGCTTCAAGCTGTTTTATGAAACATTTAATTAATTCTATTAAACACTCACCTGATGTCTCTCATAAATAACAGGAACACTGAAGAGCGAAATCAAAGCTGGAAAAGAGCACATCAAATGTATAAATATTGACAACAGGGATGGTGCTCAGGCAGAACAAGGACTGGTTTCCACACCTTGATATGTCTTGCAAAAAGGTACAAGAAAAATGAACAACTAAGCCCCATGCACCCATTGTTGGCCAGTAAATTCAATAATCCCTATTAAGGAAAGAGTGGGCTGTTCTCCAGATCTTACCAACAGTACAGTTATGTCTGGTCACAGGTCACTTTTTCATGGCGAGTCATGCAAATTTTTCCCAAAGGCTGCTCAGGCATTAGTTGGTTCTGACACCTGAAAGCCAGCTTGCTCTGAGATATAACAAATTAAATCCTGCAGTGGGACATGGCCACAGCAGATCCTGCACCTCCTCCAAAGTCCCAGCACAGCAATGACATTCAGGGCAGGCTAACCTGGACAGGGATGAGCACAACAAACCTGCCTATAAACCGTGTAATGTCTGGAGCTCAGCAATCTCAAGGAATTCAGCAACACAAGTCAAAATTACCTTTTCTGTTGTGTTATCAAAAAAAAAAAGAACATAAAAGTGCAACATCTTAAGGCTACAGGATCAGCCTTCCAGTGTTGGCCAGACTGCAGTGCTTTCCAAAGCTTACCTGGTGTGCAACACAAGTCAAACACTTACCCAGGATCAGTAATGTCAGACCATTGAACAAGGCACCAACATAAGTGAAAACCCACATCAACACTGCGAACTGCAAGGGAAAAACAGCCCATCAGCATCCAGTCTGTGCCCAGGACACCCCACAGTTTGCTGTAAACACAAATACCAATATAAACAGCTCCAAACTACACTTCACCCTTGTACACCTCCTGTAACCAGAGCTGCGTAATGAGATACGTGGCCTCCTGCGTCCAGGTCACAGGGCTGAATTCAGCCCAAGTTAGCCTGTCCTTCTCAGGGCACTGCCAATTCCATGGTGAAGAATGATGGGCAAACAGTTCCTACCTCCCATCCTCCAGAGAGAGGGGACAGGCCAGGCTAAGAGAGGCCAAAGGGCTGGTGCATGACAGAGCCAGAGAAAAAGGAGGTCACACGTGTGTGTGGTGGCCCTGCTGCCACCTGAGCATTCACCAATGTGCCCAGCCATTCTCAGACCAGACCCAGGCAGAGGCTCTGTCACCCCAGGGAAAGCCTGTCTGGAAGGCAACAAGGTAGGGTGGGCTTGATTTACCTTTTCTCCTTCACAAAACCCAAAGGCACTTTGGATATTAAAAAATTTAGTAACAAGGGAAGTGAACAATGCTCTAACATGGAAGCTGGCTCCAGGTCAGAGCCAAACTCAGAGCCAAGAAGCAAGGACATCCCTAAAGCCCCACACTGCCACCACTGCTGGCTTCCTATCTCAGCCCCATTCTCCCTCCCTGCTGACAACATTTGTCCAACTCCCGGTGGGACACAGGCTCTGCTTCCCAGCTCCACACGAAAGTCTGCCCACATTTAGTGCCAGGTGGAGTGTCCCAGGCACACCTCTGACCTATAGCAATGCGAGGGGACCAAGGGCTGCCAACTCTATTTCAGGGTAGGATTCCTCCCAAGGAAAATCAGCCCCTTTCTTCTAAAGTTGACGGGGTGCTGAGGAGCTGAGCAGCAGCCAGGAACAGCAGCTTTCCCAGTGTTTATTCCTTGCTCTGCACAGAGCAAAGACCCCCAAGCCCTGGTCAGCCCAGCACACGGGGCTGTTTTCCAGCAGAAACCTGGACAGACACCATGGGAAAGGCTGGCACTGGCACCAGTGCAGACCTGGGCACAGTAAACAACCCAAGATGGAAACACTCCCATCAGCAGGAGCTACACCCAAGGAAAAGACAGGTACAAAGCGCTGGCAAGGAAAACAATGCATGGTTGCAGGACTGTAGGTGTGGGCCAGGACCCTGATAACTGGCCTGCAGCCAAGGTACCCTGAACTTATGTATCCCAACATCCAATATTAGCTTATCAAAAGATGTAAAATATCCAAACCAAACAAAATCAACAGCCAGCAACAAGATAAGGGCATTGACAGTCAATATAAATTTAATTCCATGACCCCTGCAACAAAATCAAGTTGCCTTCAAGAGTTTCTCTCAAAACTGATCTTGTTCAAAATTCAGGTGCATTAACTGCAAGTGATGCAGTTCTTTTATCTGTGAGCACTTTTCAGATGTGACAAAGCAGCACCAGGGAGGGGCACAAAGTTAACCCTTGGAGAGGCGGAACTGTTCCCAGCAGCTGAAGGATTCTAGCAGATTTCTCAAGGAAAATAAAGCAGATTTGCTGAACTCCCTCATGATTGATTCAAACCCTGGCCCAGTTCTGCCCTGCAATGCCAGATTAAGCTGGAGCTGACCTTTCTGCACCAGACATTTTATTGGAGCAAACACTTTCATGTTGAAGCAGCCTGCACATGCAGCACATCCCCCAGAGAGGGAGGAAAGGCACCAGCTTGCACTGGGCATCACCTGCTCCCCATGGACACAATTCCTGAAGCTCAGCATCACCCAGCCAGCTCAGCAGCTAGGAACACTGCTGATGACTG
Organism: Dicaeum eximium; assembly: GCA_013396995.1. Taxonomy (NCBI): domain Eukaryota; kingdom Metazoa; phylum Chordata; class Aves; order Passeriformes; family Dicaeidae; genus Dicaeum; species Dicaeum eximium. The sequence goes on along the minus strand of VWZP01004824.1, from coordinate 128,699 downwards.
CCCAGGGCAGAAAATGCGAGTTTACGTAAGCACAGGGGTAACAAGACAGAATCAATCCCGAAAGTCCAACAATTATCAGAACTATCCTGTTTAGTGAGCATTGAATTTATGGTTCAAGAAAGAGCAAAATCCAGGAGTTCACATTTGACTACATAAGCTTTTTTCCACCCAGAGCCTGTCCAGAGCAGCATCAGGGCAGAACCATAAACTGCTGCATGTGCAGGTTTTAACTCTCTTTACTTACAGTACTGGATGGGAGAGGGATCCTGATCCCACAGCTCCTCTCTCTGCACCCCTCTGACACTTCAAGCAGCTCTCCCAGGATTATCCATCCTGGAGTCCATCTCAACCCCATATTTACTTACTGGTCTCTATTTTCTTTTTCTAATAAAGTATGCAAACCCAGAGACCCTCACAGACACAACAAAGCCTACCTGAAACACATCTAAGAGACCTTTACAAACACAAAAAACCTTCCCAGAAATACCTCAAAATAAAGCTCTAAGACAAGAAAAAGAAAGCAGAAGGCAGCCCAGGATCCACCTCCAGAGCTGATTCTGCCCCTCCCACCTGCTCAGGATGAGGGGAAGCTCAGGAGCCAAGCTTGGTGTGACCCTTCCAAGGACCTGTACACCAGTGAAAGGCCAGTGTGGCTGATGGACTGAACCCAATTTTCCCAGCCAAAATGGGCAAATCCAGAAGTGCCCCATACCCCTTCTTTGCTACAGAATACAGAGCTCTGTTCCTCAAAGCCTCAGCTGAGCAAGAGCAGTGGTGCCCAGTACCAGCACAGCCTTTACCAGGACAAAGTGCAGGTTCTCCTAGGCCTCTCACAAAGGCTACTCTGGAGTTACTCCTCAAGAGCTGTGAGGAATTTCTCCTTGTGCTGCATAAATATTTAGAGTCCGTTTTAAGACTTCCCTGACTGAAGCATTGTTTAATAAAGCAGAAAAAAATCTTAACAAGACAGATTTTACAGTCAGAACTAGTGCACACAATAAACTGACCTGCAGACATTTTCTACATTAGAGCTCTGTAACTTGAATTATACATAAACATGTGGTTTCCTATAGTGAAGATGTTTAAACTATACAAGCCAAGATTTTTTTTTTTTTTTAAACCAGGGCCATTATATTACATAAGTCCCTGGAATCACAATGTCCTCCCTGAGTACAAACTCCTCAAAATCAGTTACTTTTGCTTGTGAACTGTCCTGACAGTCACTGGTTTCTGATAAAAGGTTGTTTCCAACTACCATAAATTAGACTAATTAACCTACATAAAACGTTTTAAATGTCAGAAGGAAAGAGGGGAAATGAATTCGTTCAGCTGAATAAACACGTATTTCCTATGGACTGTAGTATTTTAAGTGATTAGAGTGCCTTGAAGATATTCTGGCAGGAATTAATTCCGTTTTCTAACATAATTCCTCCAGAAGGCCTTGTTTTTAGACCAGTGCTCCCTGGAACAGCACTTGGCTTCTCACTGCTTCCTTCTCCTTTACTGCAAGGGATTGGGATCTCTACGCAAATGGTGTGAGAAGTCCCCTAAGTCAGAGCAAGGCATAGATCGCAATGGGCTTAATCAGAAACACAAACGACCTTGTGATTTCAAGTTTTTCTGTGCTGTTGATAATCAGATTCAAACAGGACTTTTGCAGCAGCACTCAAAATGATTGACATATTGATCATGTCTCAAAAAAGAACCAGAAAAAGAATGCACATCCAGGTCCTAAAAAGCCTTTTCCTGCAAAGCCCTTCAGAAGCAGAGAGATTATTGCACAACCCCCATTCCAGTACTTCACCTCCTCTCCCCATCCTGAGAAAAGAAATCTGTCTCAGGAGCAAGAGAGCCGCCTTACACCTCCTCTTGCTTCCAGAGGGAGCTGCCTCAGTGCAGGAGCCTTGCAGGGCATCAGGCACAGCTTTTCTGGCACAAACTCTGTTTAACTTGGAGCATAATGAGAAACTGGATCCACAAACTCTGGATAAGATTCTGAGATCTGACTGAAGATTTCTATTGCACAATTACAACAAAGACTTGGACAGCCTTCCTGGTTTTCCCCATGTTTCACAAGGAACCCCTCCCCCATCGCCATAACAACTCAAAGGACTTTACAAAGCACTAAGTAAGGGGATTTATTAGAGGATAAATGCAGGTTTTTTCAAGAAGATTAAGCAAACTGAAAAAGAAGTAGACAACTGAATTAGGTAAAGGAAACACCAGTTTCAAAAAAAGGTAAGGCGATTAGATCTTGAAAGGAGAGAATACAATTCTCCCAGAACAAAACTGAAGGGTTTTCAGCCAATTATTTTATTTTGGAGGGGTTTTTGGTGTGTTTTGTTGGGGTTTTCTTTTTTTTTTTGGTTACATTTAGTTTAATTTATTACTATTCTTCACAGTTAGTTGTGCTTTGCCACTCTCAATAAATCCATTAAATTCTACATGGATGGACTCCAGCTGATATACAGCAGTGCTCACACTAGGTAAAGTTATTTGCAAACCCCACTTCAGTAATTCCCATCACTAAGAGCAGCAGCTTTCACTCCCAAATCCAGGGGCTGGAACAAGTGTCCACCTTCCCAGTAACCCAAGGGCATCATTTGGTCCTCACCATTCCAGCAGAAAGTGGAAAAAGAACTCCTGTTTAAGATAGGGAGCTGTGCACTAAACACAAACAGAAAACCAACTCCAAACTAGGCTGGGACAATCTGGCCCAGAGCCAGGTTTTCCAGAGGGATACACACATCAGCAACACACCCCCAATACCCAGATTGGAGCATCAGCTTATTTTTTTAGAAGATTCCTGTTGTGAGAGGCACCAGCAAGGAGCTGGAACAGGGAGCTGCAGGCAGCCACAGCTTATTTCTGCTTTCAATTTGTGCTACTGCTGTGCCCACGTGCAGATCAAGTTATCTTTTACAGTTACTCCATCACTGCAGGCAGCACTCAATATCCAGCCCTGTGCCAAACACTTCCAAGAGCAAACTATACCTCGTTATTTACTTAACCAGAGCCATTTTCCATTCCGCAAGGACCAGCAGGCTTTGCTAACCCGGGTCAGCAGCAATGTCCTCACAGAGGCAAACTCACCTTGAGGGAATCCACCAGGTCATCGACGAGGAAGAGGCGCCGCAGCTCCCGGACGGTGCCATTCACGTGGCCCAGCACAACGTTGCTGTACTTCTGGATGAGCTCCTCTGACACGGCCACATCCGAGTCCAGGTAAGCCCTGCCGGAGACAGCCAGGAAACCTGTGTAACAATGCTGCAAACTTGATCCATCAACAGAACTTCCTTTTTGTGCTACAGAGAAACAAACTTCACAGCCTGAGGAATGCTTAAAGGACAGAATAGAACTAACCTAAGTTATTTTCAGTGAACCATTTTTTTCTCACTGCTATTTACTCAGTCACCTGCACCAGGCAAAAAAGACAGGCAGGCTAAGACAATGAAAAAAAATTCTACAAAAGCAATATATTCATTTCTGCCCCTGGAAGGCCCCTGTGGAGTTACCATTAAGCTGTAACATACTACAGCACAGCAAAATGAGCTAAACTTCTCATTTGCTATAAAAAATTCTTACAGCTAGTGAGAGCAGTTTGTTTACATAAAGATATAAACCCCTATCTGGTTATATGTTCTTTCCACTCCACTGTCACTTACCTGTAGCTGCAGTGGCTATGGCAATTTGGAGTCTTTAAATAAAGTGTAAATTATTTATCTAATGTGCATGCTGGAGGCAGAAAGAGCAATGCAGCACATCTGTAAAACAGAGCTCATTTTACAGTTGTTAAATTTTTGTTTAGGGGGATTCCGCTTTGGGGTGGCTTTGTCTGGGGACTTTTAACATGAAAATTGCACAATGCTCCCATATATGTAATTTACGGCAAAGCTAAACATGACCTTGTGGCAAGTCCAAGACAAATGAAAATATTTCAAATGGTAACTGCAGCAAGTGGCCATTTCAGGGCTACATTCTGCCATCCACCCTTGGCTTCCATCTGCTCACCCTTCCCAGCTCATCCACAGGATACTCAGCACCTGCATCAAAAATCCAATTCTTCTCATGGGATTTTTCAAGTAAAAATATCCTTCTTGTGGATGAGCTACACAGAAAAAAGCAACCAGGTATGCGGCACAAGAATGTCTGGAAGCTATTTAGGAATATCAGTATTTTTGGAAAAAACTGCAGAAAGAGCACAGGTAGAACAAATTCTGCTTGTTCTTGCTAAGAAAAAGCTTGAAATTGTTATTTGGATAATGGGAAGCAAGCAAGATTTCAGCTGGGAATATTCACCCTAATGGAGTGGTGTTTTTTCCCCAGAATTTTGTCCCACAGACTGGCTTCCACTGGAAAAGGAGCCACTACACAGGGTCTGGGAGGAATGGAGGGAAACCTACATTTTGCTTTGCCTTACAGAAGATGGGAAGAAGGGAATACCACAAAATTAGTAAGAGGGCTGTAGATAGAGTGCCAAACAGGACTTTCTGAAGGCTGCAAGGGGAGACTGAGCCACTTCACTCATTAATAACAGGGAGAAGCAAGGCTGGGCAGAGTGGGACAGGGCTGGCAGGGAAACAGAAAACACACATTCCTGCAAGTCCTCCAACACAGATTAATAAGGTTTTATTTCTCTTAAGAGGCAGCTCTGCAGCAGTGGCTACCTGGACCCTTGTCACTGACCTTGCATGTGGGGAGCACAGCTACGCTGCTGCACACTAAACGACGCTTTTAAGGTCTTAAAAGTTTCAAAAATAATAAAGTAGCCCTTTCTCATGCCTTAAGCCCTGCTACATTTATTTTGATTTTTCCATCCCTTGTACCAAGCCCTCAGTCCATTTTCTGAATTTACTGTATGACTCCTGAGAAAATCTGAAACTGGGAAACACATTTTTCAGTGCAGAGTCTATTTATGTTATTATGCAGCGTCTTACAGCACGTGTCACCCATTGCTTCTGGCAGCACCAACACTGCTGCTCTGCAAAACAACACAATTTTGCTTAAAAGAAAAATCTCACCTGAAGGGGTGGCCCTCATCAGACTTCTGGATTGCCTGGATAACTCCCTTGTATATCCTAAAGCTGATGGTGACAGAGAGCAGGGCCAGGGCAATGTAGGCTGTGACGCTCACGATGCTGAACACTGTTAATGAGAGCAGCAGGAACAAGCTGGCTCCAAACACCACTCCAGTCTTCTTAATGTCTCGCCAGTAAAGGAGGTCAATAACTACAATTTAAAAGAGGTAAGTAATTAGAACAAGACACCTTTGGCATTCATATCAAGGCAGTAATTTTTCATTATTCACTCGACTGCTGAGACTCACCAAGAGTGGAACTTGCAAACTCCAGTCAAACCACAGCTGAAATCACAACTAGAAATCGGTTATTTAGTACTGGTTCAGCTCTGAACTTCAGATTATTGGGATTTTTGCTATTAGGATTACCCCAGAAGCAATTGTTCAAATTTTAAAACAATGCTGCCCTTAAGCAATGTCAGAATTAATCTCTCCAGCTACTGTGCTGTGTTCTGCACCAGAACCACAGCAGTTTGTGCTTCATTTTCTCTCATTGCCAGGCATTTTGTGGAGGTAACTCCCTGGAGAGATTGATTCCAATTCCCTGTGAGGACAGATAACTAGACACCAACAGATCTCTGAACCACTATATCTTCCCAAGCCTGGTAGAGGCAAAGGCCCTGCTCAAAGACTCATTAACAGTTCATTTTCTTTTCTTTTGATGGAAATATTCCCACAGGAGTTTATAATGTTGATTATGGGTGACAGACTGAGCCATCAAGAGGGAATATTCTCCCTGAAATGTCAATCCAGGCTAAATCTGCTGTGCACCAATGCAGAAGACTTCATTTGCAAACCAAGTTCAGTTTTCCTTAAGTGACCCTCAGTAGAGAACACAATATTATGCCATTTTCAGCATCACTGTTCAGAGCAAAGTACACCCTTACACAAGACATAGATAAGGGCTTAACACACCCCACTGCAGATGTTTGTTAACAGCAATAACCCACTAGAGACAGAGTTCAAGATGAATTACAGAAACATATTACTATTGCACTGCACATTTAGTAATCCTGCCTTGTCCTAAACATCACCAAAATTAACTGTAAAACAGTATATCACAGCTTGGAACAGATTATTTGGATGACTGTAAAAACATTTTAAAAAATAGATTTTGTCTATTATTTCTTGCAGGATGAAAACACCGTCATGCTCCAACATTCAACACTTGGTAGCCTCTGTAGGGCAAAGTCTGTGTAACCCTTTTGCAGGTACAACATGCCAAAGCCCTTGGAGCTGGGGTGTGTTTTCCTAGACTTTCAAGAGCTGAAGTTCTTTCCAGTTATTTCAACATGGCAACTATACTACATGGCAGAAAAGATGAAAACCATGGTCAGAATCTTAAACCCACCCTAATGCAAAGTATCTAACCCCAATATTTAATTCACAGTTCAGTAGATGCTTCCTGCAGCCCCACAGACAGAGCCAGGTTATAGCTGCACCAATACCTTCAATTTATCACAGACCAGAAGTGCTGTGGAAAGAATAGCCTCACCCCTCCGGCACCATCCATCCCACTCCTTTTTTCCAGCCTGGCTGCCTGTGCCATGCCAAAACCATCCCAGAAAGCCGGGAGCCAGCCAGATCAGGGCCTGGCGCTGCCACCATGTGACTGCACAAACATATGGGGGCAGAGATAGAGCAGCATTTCCCGGAGGCACCGCTCCAGCTCTCCCAGCACCTCCAATCCAAACTCCTCCTCCCCACTGCAGCCCAGGCTCAAAGCAACAAAACCCTTCCTTAATATTTGTAAAAATCAAACAAACAAAACCAAGTCATCATAGATCTGCTTTTGTGTGGGTTGCAATCCCAAAATTTAACTTTTTCTTTGGGTTCTTCCTTTGCTTCTGGACGCAATGAATCTATTATTGTCTCTGCACACCTTGCATTAAAAAGCAACAAAATTGTGTGTTTGACCTAAGAATCCTTGTAAATCTGTAAACCTAAACTGCGCTGCAAGGAGCCTCAACACCTGGGCAAGATCTTCACAACCAGTCTTGCCAAAACCAATTGGTGGATTTTGTGCTCTTAAAACATGTCAGGCATCTTTAAAAAAAACCAAACTCTTATTTTTTTAGCATTTGCTGCAAGTACTGAAACTGTGTTTATTTTAAGTGCTGCAATTTGAGCACCCATGCACTCGAATTTGATTCTGCCCCTGTATCGGGTGACACATTCAGTATGAGCCCTGCTACTCTCTGCCTGCAGACAGCATTATTTCTGTAAACGAGCTGCTCCCTCCTCTCTGCACAGCTTTAGAGCTGTGGGTTCTTCCTGCTCCATAAGAAATCACTTATTCCATGCATTAATGCATAATCCCAGTTATGAGGAATGTAAAGAGTAATTCATCTGTATGAGAGTTCCAGAATGCCAGAAACAAAGGAACATTGCTGGAATTAAAGCACATAGCAAAAGCCAAACGGCCTTTAGCGACCCATCAAGTCTTTTGTTCTCGGTAATCAATAAGAGAAATCACGTCCCCGCCAGGACCTCCCGGACCAGAGTTAACCTGCACATAAAACATTTTTCCTCATTCCACCTCAACTCCTTTTGGAGAATGAGCGTCGGCTTAATGATATACGGATCTGGTTTCATTGTAAATTCCTCAAAGAAATTCAGTGTTTAAGTAACTGAAAAACTACTTTGTAAGTTTGCAGTCCAAGAAAGCAGATGAAGCCACTCATTTGTATTCGCCAATTGATCAGAAACAAGCTACTTACATTTACTTTGAAATTAAAAGATTAAAAGCATTACCAGAAGCAGCTTTCTGGCTTTAATTTACAAACAAGATATTCACAGCACATTAAAACCAGAAAAACAAAAAACCCCAAACCCATTTTCAGCAACAGCCCTGCAACATCTTTCCTCATGGGAACGCTTCTGAGCTGCATTTTATACAATATTAAGTATAATAAAATAAATAATATTAATGCACGTCTTACAGGCCTATTCTAAAACAAGAACAGCTGCCTACATTTGGTAGGCACGAACTGTCACTTGGCACGTCTAAAAATAGTCCTGTACCATCCGTGCCTTACATGCTCAACTCATCCAGTTACATTTCACTTCTAAAGCAAGTGCTGCGATAGCTTTGGCACTATATTTTTTAAAGTTTTTTCCTTTCAGATATTTAACTCAAAACTGAGCAAGTCATATCGGGTTTTGATGACAAAAACAAGCAGTATGATATATTTAACCTCATAATCCTCTTTTTAAAAAACCCTGAACCAAACAATCTTGTCCAGGTTTTTTTTTGTTTGGTTTTTTTAGAAAGAGAAATTAAAAGCGAGACATATGAGCAAGCTGAGCTCACGTGTACCACAGAAAGCCAGGAAAAAGGGACTAACCCATTTTGGCATCCATCTTGAGCTTGCTGCAAGCACCCAGCCCTGGCACGACTTGCTCCCGGCGCTTTCCACTTCCTGCGAGGGCACTCGGAGGTCGGAGCTACGCAACCTCCGCCCGCTGCCATCCCAAATGCTGCGGCGGCCGCTCCGCCAATGGCCGCCTGCGCGCTAAGTGCTTGGAATGCTGCTGCGGACTGGCTCCCTGCACAATGAACAACTCCTCCCTGTCCAGTATTTACAGCCCAACAAACCCTGTGCTTCAGCGCCAAAGAAACGCTGTTTGTGTCAAAGGGGAGGGGAGAGGGGGGCAAAAACCTCCCACTCTACTATTTACAGGCGTTTTTACACTGGAACCTTTTCGTGATGAGAAAGGTAGGCACGGATCCTTTATGTTCTCCTAGTAACAGCGAGGAGGCAAAGGGAAGAGCCCTTTCTGGCTCAATTTAGCCTTGTGCCAATAGAGAAATGGGACAGCAGCGCTGAGAATGGGCAGCTTTCAGCACAGCTGTGGTGCAATGTCCCATCTGTCACTAAGCAGGAAAAGCTGCTGGGGAGAAAATCCACAACCACAAATTGCTCTACATTTCTGCTCAGAGCGGTGTTTTCCACTTACGTATAATAAACTTCATATTCATACAGGATGTGATCTTCAGGGTTTCTACTGATCTCTGTGCAGAGAATCGAAGTGCTGACCCTGCAGATCCTGGAGTGGAGCATCCTGGGCTGGACACAGCCCAACCCCCACGAGAAGCCATCAACCATCCAATGGCTGGTGTGTCGAGCACCACCACAGTCTGGGGTTTGACATTTTCAAGGCTTCCTGCATCAAGATGATTATTCAAAATCCTGGTTGACATCCTAACAGGAGCAGAGACTGGGCCACAAAATTGCAGCCTCCATTTGCCCTCATCAGACACGTCGGAAGCCAGTTAGGTCCTTGACTGTCTCATTGCAAGCCAGGAACAACCACCAGCTCCTGGCTGGAGAAACTGGGTGGTGACAGCAGGACTGCAAGTGATGCCAAGCATGTGGGACAGCCACCAACAGAGCTGTCCCTGTCCCAGGGACAGGCATCCCCGCGGAACAACACATTCAGGGGGACTGATGGGCGGGCAGCTCCAGCTGGGTGCCAGAGGGCACAGAATAAGGCTGCACCACGAACAGTTCACATCTGCACCACAACCCCAGAAAAAAGTGATACAGATTTCCCAAGTAGATGCTAGAATGACAAGGCAAACACTACCAGATTTAGAAAAAAAAAATATCCCAAATACTACTTAATGAGCCAAAGCAACAATTTCCTTTCAGTTCTAATTGATCACATACTCGTGCATGTGTGCACAAAGTACCAACTGGGAAAACCATTCCAAAGCCCCAATTATTCATTATAAAGTTGCCTATGCAATCTTTAGCATCAGTTAACTAAGTTAAACCAAAATTCACAGAGATTTCTGCTCATTAATTAGAAAAGAATCCTGGAATAACATGGAAGTATAGCTGTGCTGTTCATCATACCATCATATCAATATTCAGCTATTAAAACCTGACAATTCCTGGAAATCATTTAAAAATAAATAAATAAATGTCACACTGTAGTAGCAATCACTCCATAGGGCCTATCTTCAAGAGCATTAAAAATTAAAATCACACTACTCCCAGGGTAGACCTGTTTTCATCCTATCATCTAGATGATCAATATCACAGGTATTAATCAACACCACAGGTTGTACCACTTGCATTATGCTTGTTCCTCAAGTACAACACATTAACCGAATCTAAATTTAAGATTATATTCATTAGGAAGTAGTGTTTCAGCTGCCAAGTCCAACTACAAATCATACTTTTTGCTCTTCTCTGGTTCTAGATTTAATTTTTTTTTAAAAGTAATTTTTTAGCATGGAAAGAAGCATGTTGCAATATTTGCTTCTGTATTTATTTTGGGGCTTGATGAATAGTGCAATCAGTCCCTGAACTTTACCCATCATTTTCCATGCCACTGGAGCCTGACCTAAGGAAGGAAGAATGTGAAACACGGCATCTTCATCTTGTTCTAAACAAAAAAACAACTCTAAACCAGGCTTCAACAGCAGCTGCAAAAGGAGAGGAACCAGGGTCTTCTGCTTCCTCAAAAACCTTTATTTCTGCTTCCATTTTCTTTCAGACCTGATCTCTGCTCAGGATTGGCAATTCAGGGGTTCTAGACCAAAACAGACTCCATTGTTCTCAAGGCCTCAAATTCCAGGGTTGGAAATTTGCTTTCAGAACAGCACCACCCCTGCCAGGCTGTTTGTAAAAGACACCTGAAAATTGGGCCTGAACACAAAAAGAGAACTTGCCTTCAAATTTTTACCAAAACTTTCTGACCTCACCCCTCTCTCTTTTTTCCCCTTTCCTTTCTTCCTTCTCATCCCCGAGAATTTCAGACCCGACGTATGAAGCCTTAAATGTTTAAATTACTTACGTATCAACATTTAAATTACTTACATATCAGCAACATATTACAAAACACTGAATAATATTTTTTCCTAATATTTTACAGCCCTTTAATGAAGAACCTGATTTTGCAGGGGCAAAGTGTTTTCACCTTCAGGACTTTTTTTGCTATATATTTAGGTTCTGAAAAAGCATTCTGTGGATTTCAGAGAGCTGGCAATTTTGTCCAAGTGGAATATAAAAAATACCATATTTTGAACAATAATTCCCAAAAAAAAAGAGGAAAACTTCACAAGCACCAAGCACAACAGGGTCCTTTAAAATATATTTAAGTATCCAGAGATGATTAATTTTTTTTAAGCTTGTCCTGTTGATAAAGTATGATGATTACTTATTCAAATAAGGCTTAAACTCTAACACACTGAGCACTAATGTAATGATCCACAGAGATTTATACTGGAGATCTCCCATTGGTGCTTACTGGAACAAAGGTCAGCACCACACTAATTTAAGGTTAGCTACTTATTTACCTAAAACAATTTGATATTATGGCTGTAAATTCTGAAAAATCAGACACAGTTTCACCTAGAATTTGACAGAATTATGAAAGATCCAAAGCAAACAGGATTAAGGGTAGATTTCAAACATATTTTTAGAGAAAATACCCCCACCCTGCTGTAGCCTGCATGCAATTTCTCCTCTTACATGACCTGCAGATTATGGGGGGGTTTTCAGTTAATGCATAGTATTGTTAAATTATTAATAATCTCAAAATTTCCAAGGACCACAGACTAAATTCAGACTATGCCAGTATTTGTGATTTGTGCTATGCATACCAAAACAAGCCCTTCATTAATATGCTCTGTAGGACTGGAAAAGATCTGCAGTATCACACGAGCCGTTTCACCTACATAAAGTAGTTATCCTTCTGCATTGCTCATATTTACCCATTTTAACCTGCAGCTTCTATAATTCTGCATGTTGATGCATGTTCTGGTGCAAAGAGACTCCTCTGCTCCACATTTTCAGCTGTGTTTCACAATCAAATAAATACATGCTACAGACACAATTTGCTGAAAACAACCCGCGGCATCTCAAAGGAATAAAATAAGGAAAAAAGGTGAAAGAATAAATACCCTTATCCTTCCAACTGCTCGGCTGACTGTCCATCTCTCCAGCTGGGATTATCAGTTATGCATTCCAAGAGGGGAGAGCTGCGGGAGAAGCGCCCTGCAGCCCAGGCAGGGAACCATGGGCTTCCCCGGGCTCTGCAGTGGTGGTGCACTGGTGCTGCAGGAGCGGGTCAGCTGACGGGGTGTGGAGCTGACGCAGTGCTGGCACCGCACGGCCCCGGCACGGTGGGAGCAGCTTCTCCCGGCCCGGTGGGAGCGACTCCTCCCGGCCCGGCGGCCCCGCTGCACGGACGGCAGCGAGGGCCCCAAAGCCCGGCCGCGCTAAGCGGCTTTTCGCGGCCCGGCTAAAAGTAGTCACCAGACGAGCTTGAAATAGATTGCTTTTCGAACAGAGGTTCAAAGGCGTTTACAAACACCCCAGATGTATGGCTTCCCCTCGGGTTTCTGTAAACTAATGTCTGCCTGCTGGAAGACTAACAGAGACATCTTTGTAACACTTCTCCCTTCACAAGAAGCAGCATGAAGGGAAACAGAAAAGGACCCTTTCTGTGCCTGGAACAAAAGCATAGGCTCATGAAGAACACTATTAATCCTTTGCTGGTATCTTTAGTCCTCAGGAGCTGCTCAGCCGTATTTACTCCTCTTAAGGAAGGCCGCAGAAAAACTTACTCAGCCCTTTACCTAATTCCTACAAGCAAACACCTTCCCTTTTTTATTTTACATCAGCATTCTCTGTTGGCAGCTGCTGACCTGACTGTTCCCTTCATTTAAGTAAAAACAGGAACCTGACAGTTTACAGTACCAACATATAGAAAGTAACGCACAAACAGGAGAGGAGCATGAACTACAACTCTGAATCTGAAAGAGAAGAGCTGTGGGAATCCTGTTGTCATTTTGTTTCTATCCCTGCTGAAAAAAACACAACTTCTTTTCCAGTTTGAAGTTTCTTTTTAAGATCTGGAGCTAACAACAGAAAGCTAAGATCTTCCCAGGACTGCTCCAAAGCCTCTTAAAAATCTAGTACACCATTTTCTTAAGAACTAGAAAAGGGCATTCCCAAGAAAACACTGTAGACCAGGAGGGCTAGAGATCCTGATTCAGACCTTAAAGAGACAGTTTCACTTTTCATTAGAACAATCTTACACTGAGAAAGATTACTACAAAAAGACCCAAAAGCCCTGGTTTTGACTTCAACTGCTACATAAAGTTAAGGCCTCCTTTGACAGCAAGACCAGCTACATCTCTTTTGAACTTATACAAAGATGTGCATTTCAGTTCCAATTTCAACAGGTAACTCTAAACAAATCCAAAATAGGAGAGAAGTAGGGAGTGTATATTCAAACATCACAGTGCAAGCGAATGTGAAAAGTTACACTGTACAAGAAAAAAAGTACAAAACATGTCTGAGAATCTGCTTCTGTCTGCAAGCTGAACTGGAAACCACCAAAATCTATGAATGCCTCTCCATACCTGCACTGTCACTAAATCTGCCAAAAACATCGTGCTTTGAAAGGTATTTCCACTAATTACCAAATTTCTAAAGATACCAAATTAAAGTCTCTTCATTTCATATTTACATTCTTTATATCTTATACTTAAAATAGTGCATTTATGCAACTCTATCTACCAGAGTTTGTTATGGCCACAGCAGAGCAGCTGCACCACAGTCCTGTTTCTCCCATCTCCAGTGTGCCCTCACTGCCCCCCAGGAGTTCCTCCCTGACCTCCAGATCCTCCTCTTTACTCTCTGCGCACTCAGTGTTCACTCTCACCACTCCATGCAAACACACCCATAATGAAATCCCTCTCCCATTTCAGGTAAGAGGGGGCCCCTACTCTGCACATAAACTGGGGCGCCAGCACTGCCAAACTTCTGGAGAAGCTCTGTTTTCAGTAGGGATATTGCACACCTGCCTATAGAGCACGTCTGAACACCAAGTACAGAGGAGGTGGCATTATCAGGTCCTCCAGACAAGTCAGACACAATCAGTTCTGGACATGCATCATGGCACGCCCCAGGCTCCATGGAGCTGCTGCCTGGCAGGGCGAGTGCTCTACTCGCTCACTACTTGCACATTAAATCACCCTGAGCAGGGGATCTGAGAACAGCACTGCACTGCAACCCTCTCTGCTCTCCCTCAGTGCTGGTGCCTATCTGGCAAAGTTGGGAACTTGGCCCAAATGCTCTATTTTCTTCCTAATTCTGCCATGCTGAAGGAACTTCCATCAGGCTTTGCTCTTTTAGCAGCCCCAGCAACACAAGTCTTCGCCTCTCAGCAAGGGTCACAAGAGTTCTAATGAAACACAGCAGGTCTGTGTCTTTCTTTCAGAAAAATTTCACTCATTTGGTTTGGTTTTTTCCTCATTCGTCCTCCTCCTCTGCAAATTCTCTGCCCTCTGGAATTCTCAATTTATTACTATTTACCTGGTAGCATAAAAGATGACCTGAACAAGCAAAGAATCTAAGAATACAATGATGAAATTAAATCAAGATATTTTATGGTGAATTAAATGGAATTTTACCCATCTGCTTCTGAAAGAAATTCAAACTTCCAAGGCATTTTTTTCTTCAGTGAAAAACAACAAAAACCCAAACACCTCCTATCTGCTGAGTGGCTCCATTTAACTCACTACAAACACAGAAAATAACAAAAATTCCCCAAATGGGTACAGCCGGTATCAGGCAGAACTTCTAAGGTCTTTTAAGCGTCACACAATTGCAATGACCTGGTTTCTGTTACAGCATCTCAGAAAGTATTTGATTTCTGCCCCCATGTTGAAGGAGAAAAAAGCAAAGATTCAGCATTAGTATCACCCCCTCAAGGCATATTTCCCACCTGGGCTTTGTATTTGCCCCCTCAAGAAAATCGGAAATATAATTAATTAGCTGCATTTCTGAGTGTCTGTAATGAAAGTAAATCAACCAGTTAGATTTAATCTGAAGGGAATGTCTACAAAGCTGGTGGTCAAACCCACCATGAAACAAGGGTGTGCTGGGAAACTAAGTGTCTTGATGGTAAAAATCTCAACATTACTTCCAAATATTATTGTAATACTCAACATGGACACACACTGAAGAATTTAAACTGCCAATTTCCATTTTAGTATATAACTTTGTTGTGGCCAGAGGTTTTGAGTCTATAATTCAATAATATAAAAAAGCTCCACATCCTGTCAATCAAAACCAGGTTTATGGAAAGCATGGGCTTGGGGAGAATTAATGATCTGTATGAGAGAAGAAAGTCTGTGCAACAGAAGGCCTGAGATATGTAACGTGTATATTTAGGTTTCACCTTTCAGACTCATTTCAGGAGTTGGGAATTTCTCCAAACCTGGATGGATCCCTTCCCATCTGACAGGCGCTGAGGTTCCACCTCGGTGACAAACACTAGATGGCATTAAAGCCCTGTCACACAGGCTGGCCTTAATCCATGGTTCCTCCGTAGGTGCCTGCTGCACTGGCCTGGTGCTCACAAGGAGCTGTGGCAGCAGCACCTGAACCCACAGGAACCACCCTCTGAGGTCACATCTTACCAGGCAGTGCACTGATGGCGCTAAGGAATGAGTATTTGAGGTCTGGTGAGGGTGACAGAGAAGCAAGGCTCTTTGCTCAAAGCCAAATGCAGCAGCTACTGAGAAATACAAACTTGGGGGAAAAAAAAATCACTGTATTCAAGACAGCAGAAATTGCTGATGTTGCAGGAGGGTGTTTGCCCTTAAAATTGTTCCAGTTGTTACCTACAGTTCTGAATTTGTCTGAGTCTGGGGTTTTTTGCTTTTGTGTGTTTCTTAAATCTGTCCGGGTTACCCAAGGGTGTGCCAGGCACCATTTAACAAATCTCCTTCTACCCAGGAGGCACTTGAAAGCTTTACATTTACTTCAGTGGAGTGGGGAAGGTTAGAAAGTACCTGCAGCCTTTTTAGAATCTCTGTTGGCTCCCCACATCCTACAGGGCCTATGGGAAGTTACAACACAATAGCATTTAGGTTAGCTTCCAAAAAATAGCACTGTTAAGTAAGCATTCCACAACCTTGGATTTAAGTGCACCAGTAAGGCAGCTCAGATTAAAGCTTTAACAAGCATCAATCACACCATCACACCAGCTGAATTCCACAAGTCTTAAGACACAGTGAAATCTATTTCAGTTCCACTGATGGGTAGGGAAAAAAAAGGTCAAAGAACAAAGGTAGACTCAGAAGGCCAAACACATGCACAGACGTGCTTTGCCTTGTGATGAACAATCCCTCCTTGTTAGTTCTTCAATGATACTCTGACATTGTGCCTAAGCAGTGTGGTATTTAAAGCAGACAAATGATGTTGTTTGTGGCTTGTCTCAGAAGTCCAGTTCTGTATTTTGCAACACAGCAAAGTGTGGAGAAAAATCCAGGAAGAAAGACCCATTTTTGAGTTGGTATTCTCATCTATTTAGCTTTAAGCAAGTGTTCCTCTGGCATGAAGCAAAAAATTTTCTTCCCAAATAACTCAACATGTCAAAAATCAAAACTGCAGCTGGTCTCCAGAGTGAACACAATACTAAGAGGTTGCAGCTCCCCAGCCCAGCTCACAGCACACTGGAGAGACCTGGCACCTGTCCCTACACTGGGCCATGGATGGGAGAGCGATGACACTGTTCAACTACACCTCTCTGCTCGGGCAGCTTCTGTGGCAGCTTCCCACAGATGGAAGAGCAGCAGCTGCATCTTCCTCAGACCCACAGGGAGGGGCTGCCTTCCCCAGGCAGGGACTTGTTAGCCCCAGCCTGCAACATCCATGCAAAGGTAAAGACCCTCTGCAAAGGTTTCCTCTTAAAAAAACTAACACAAAAGCTCTTATAGTAAGTGCAGTGTTTTGCTTTGATTTTTTTAAAGTACTCTGAGCTCTAAGCAATTAACCCCTTGACATGAAGTCCAAGACACACAGCTGCTCTGTAGACAGTTTTATCTGCTGGAAGTCTCAGAAGCCTTCACAGAACAGAGACACACAAAGAGTTTTAACAGTGCAGGCTATCAATGAAGTTTTGCCCCAAGCCAAAGGAAAAGCAAAACAGTTTCCTTTCTGCCTTACCTGTATGTATAAAGGAGGTGAGACAGGAGAAATAGCAAAGGTAAATATAAAAAAAGATACATCTTCTACCTTATTTCCCATACCTATTTCAATTGCACCAACACTGATGTTGAATTCAACATGCACCTGCTGTTCCCTTCCAGCTCAGGGTATTCTGTAATCCTATTTTATGAACTGTAGGCTGCAGTTACTGCATAAATACAGTACTGCTGCTGAGTCAAACTAACTCCTGCGTTTCTATTTAAAGCACTGTGCTTTCTGCAGTAGCTGTTTTTCTGGTGTGATTCCTTCTGGTCAAAGCTTAAGTAGCAGCAGAGTGCTGTAATATCAAAAAGCAAAGTAGTCCTCTAGTCTACAAAAAGCCGGAAATTCATTAGGTGTTCGGTTTAGAGAAAAGGATACAACTTCCTGCTATTGTAACTGCACATTACTGTAAGAAAAATTAACTACACTGAACTGCAAGCCCCACCTGAAAAGAGAAACAAAAATTAATACCTGTGGTGTACATAAACCAATTTCAGTGTTTTCAGAACACTCAACTTCTTAATGATCACTTTTCCAGTAACCTGCATACTAAGCTCCCTCATGTTCACCACTTGGTTTAAACCACTGGCCTTGATCAACACAGGCTGGAGATGCACAGACTCTTTTCCATATTCCAGGCACATTCCGGAGCAGCAGGGGTATTTTCCTGAGTTTTATAGTCTGATGTCTGAACTGTTAATGAAAAGGAAGAAATGCCTCTTCAAATCATGTGCACACAGCAAACAGCAGCTGAGATTCAGAGTTTGGGAGGGCACCCCATGCCCAGCCTCGGGACAACCATGGAAGGGCCTGCAGTGAGCAGTCACTCATTTCTGCATCGACAGACCATGAGCAGCAGAGCAGAAGGAGAAACCTGGAGATGCTGAGTCCATCCCTGATAAACACAAAAAAGGTACTAAAGCAGTAAGAATATGAAAAAGGTACAAGTGCAGGCACTAACATTTGCTGTTACCCTTGGCCTACAGGGAAGTTTACAGAAAGTGATTTAAAAAGAGTAAGTCAAGATATGCTTAAGTTTAGCTAAAGAATTATGCAGATCAGCAAACCGCAAGACAGCATACACAGATTACCTGAAGACTTATTCAGCTTTGCTGAAAATACAGCAGTAGGTTTTTTCTTTTCTTTAATGGAAGCAGCTTCTTTCTCAGCTTCCTTCTCAAAAGCTCGTGGTTTTACTACATTGACTATCCCTTTTTCAGCAGATAAAGGTGATGTATCTGTGGCTGGTAAAGACATAGTGGATACTTCAGGCACTTCTCTATCCACAGCCTCCAAAGACTTTTTCAAGGTATTGGTATCTTCCTCAGCTTTTACTTCTACATTCTTCACAGACAGATCACAAGGCAGCTCTGGGCAAGGCAAATGCCTCTTCTCATCCTGGATCACCTTACTGACATCTTCACCTTCATCTTTGTGCATTATTTCTCGGTCAGTGGTTTCTGTCACAAATTCAGGAACAGTTTTAGGATGACCTAACATCACAAAGTCTTCTTCCACTGAGGCTGGGGACTCCATGGGTGAGAGAGCTTTGTCATCTCCTGTATTTGGTTCCATAGCAACAGATACATCAGCTGAATAAGCCAAAGCATCCAGCTCTTCCATTTGAAGAGGAATCTTACCTGCCTTGGCTATTTTTGCAGGTGTTGGCTCAGATGGTGGAACAGCAACAATTTTGGAAGAGTCAAGCTTGGGTTGGAATGACTCCAGATAAGGCTTGCCTGTGGCAGCTACTGAATCCACCAGTCCTTCCTCCTCATGTTCTTCATCAGTTGCAATACTCTCAGTGGATTTACTTTTTAAGAGTAGAGATGGATCTTCACTTGTTTCCTCAGCAAAGTCAGATATCATTTGGCTATTAAACAGGCCAGCTTTCCCACGCTGTGGAGACAGGATTCCATCTAGTTCCTTGTCCTCAGGCACATCCTGAGAAATGCTTTCTGTTACCAGCATCTTTGAATACTCTGTGAAAGATGGAGAAGGAAGTTCACCAGAGACCTTTGTTCCCTTAATTAAGTCACATGCAATAGATATATAAGGAGTCTCCAGATCTTCAAGAGTGGTGTTACTCTCACCATCAGGTTGCTTAAATGCCAATGTCTCCTTTGCTTCCTGGGCCTGTGTCAGTGGTACATTCACTGCCTCTTGGTATACAGGATGTTTTTCAGCCTCTTTTACATTCTCATACTTGGCAGTGGGCATAAATGTTTCTAGTGGGGAAGCTTCCAGCTGCACAGCAGATGCTTCTGCCCCAGGAGTGCCAGTGCTTAGTGGGGCTTCCATAACAATGTCTGGCAATATTGGCGATGGAGCAGCTTCCGAGCCTTCAAAGGAGGGGCAGATTTGTGCCACGGGTTTCAGAGTCTCCTGTGCCACCTCAGAGGTTTGCACTAAATCAATCTTGGTTTCGTAAGCCAGTTTTGTGCAGGCTGCATCGTGCATCTCGTATGCCTCCTGCACCAGGTCAGGAGTGAGACCCTCAGGCATGTTTGTGGCACTGTCAGGCAGCACTAGCAGGACCCCCTGTGCTTTAGCAGGGTCAGCTCCCTGCCCTTCCTGCCCAACTGCTCCAGCAGCAAAATTACCTTGTTCTGGGCCCGTCTGAGCTTTCAATTCTGCAATTTTTTTCTCATCGTCAGTTCTATTTTCTGAAGTGCCTTCCTCTAATGGAGAAAGAGATTTGCCTTTGTTACCATCAGGACTTGGAGAGGAATCAAATTTCGTACAAGTGATGTAAGTCTGTGAAGGTTCTTCTACAGCTTCTGGGGTGCTTGGGAAGGAGGGCTCTTCAGCACTGCCTTCACTCTCTCTTTCATAATCCTTCTGCACAGTAAGCTTACCCACACCATATTTGTCATCCAAACTGCTCTCCAGCTTGGCATCTATCTTACTTCCAACATCCTCTCTCATGCTGCTCAGTCCGTGTCTAGCACCTTTAACATCCCATATCTCAAATGGTTTGAAGTCTGCATATTCTTCCCTCCTAAGAGGGTCTTCTTTCAGCACCCCTTTTTCACCATGATCACCACTTCCTCTGTGCTTGCCTTTGTTATAGAAGAGATCTTCCTCGTTTCTTTCAAATAAATCTTGGGGAGATTCTGGAGACATTTTCAGCTGCTGTGCAGGTTTTTTCTCCAGGTTAGGTAACTCTTTAGGGCCCTCTAGCTGTGTTTTTTCTTTAGCTGGAGATAAAATGTCTGCTTCTTCTTTAGCAAATGGGGGTTGCGAGTATTTAATCTCCGAAATGTCTTTATCATTTCCCTCTGCAAGAAAGGGATTTCTGGAATTTTTCATAGGTTCTTTATAAACCTCGCTGGAGCTCTCTTTGTAAGTGCCTTTTGCAGAAAATCCATCTGAGAGGGTACCAAAGGCTGCGTGCTCTTTAAAGGGATCAGCTGAGAGAGGAGAGAAGAAGGGAAGAGAAGGAGCAGGATCAAGCGGGACTGCAGTAAAATCCTCTTGGCCAAGCGACTTAGTGCTACCTGGCTGCTCCTGCAAGTCCATAACTTTTTCTGTGACCATGGATAGAAAGGAAAGTTAGAGAATGCATGTGCTCTCAAAGTCAGTGCAAACTTTCAACAGGTCCACATGATTTTAGCTACTAAAAGGCTCTTCCAAGGTCTAGCATGGATACTATGAGCCATTAATACACAGTATCACTTAAAGCTATTCTACTTCGCTTCTGGGAGAGAAGTGAGCAAGAAGCTCAAGAAGCAGCAACTTTATGCAGTGCAAAGATCTCAGTAAAGCTGAAAATGCCAGACAAGCACAGGAGGCAATATTAACAAAGCCAGAACAAGAGGGTGGCAAGGGGAGACAGGGAGAGGGGGTGTGTGGATGGTTGGGCATAAACATGTTGCACAAACATGTGCCAGCAAAGTCTTTTTTTGACACTTTTTTTAAAATGAGAATTTGTGGATGGTGTACCTAACAAAAATCACTACATCAGTACTACAGGTGCAAATTTTACTTCTTTAAAATACTGCAGAAAGTTAATATAGATTAAATCTTTCTGCTAAATCAGTAAAGCAACTATGCTCTGATATGTTAACCTGTTAACAGTATCAACTTCTCTCCTACATCAAGGGTCCAAGAATTCACAGATGGCTGTATTCTTGTTTATGAAACAGTTTACCAATGCATATTAAAATCTGGAATAGATCAACTGAAAAGTCAAAACTGAAAAATGTGACAGAGGCTTTTCTTGGACCCATGCTGACTTTTAGTAGAGGCAGACTAATGGGAAAGGGTTAATAAGGTCAGAAAGGCAAGAGGTACTCAGACAAAGGGGAGCAGAAAGAACTTGCCTGCAGAGGAGTGCATCAGAGGCGCAGATGTAGCAGGAAGAGCAAAAAGGGTCTCATCTGAAAAACAAACAAATAACCTCAGAAGGAAGGGCCAGGATGAAAAGGGGAGAAAGCATACAAGGAGTCAGTTCCCAGTAACCCAACAGATCGAACAGCTGACACCCAAGAGAACCGGTGAACACCATCATCAGAGCCAGGTGATTTGGGAGAGCCCACACCTAGATTTCCCCTTTCACAATGGGATCTTTACTGAAGGATCTCCACCCTGCAAGCCACTGACCAACCATAGGGTGAGACACACCTTGGCAGCTACTCTTATTTTCATTCCCTGACCTTGTACACCACAGGGTAGCTACACCTGCCATTGCCAGTGGCACACTGTCCTTACTCAGCTCTCCCCACACGCCCACAGTGGTATGAGAGCAGCCCCAACAAACTCACCCAAACACTGGTGAAAGTTCAAATGACTAAAGCAAGTTCTGAAACACCCCACAAACACAGCACTCCTCAGGCACAGCCATATTATCTGCTTTATGTCTTCACTCTTTTCCTTTTGGTATTATACAGACAAGCCCCCCAGGAAAGCCATTATTTTTAAAGCCTTTTTTGGCATGATCCAAGGACTGTATTTGGCTTTGTTGAGTTTGCTTTAAGCCCAGTATCCCCCAAGACAAACCCAGTTCTCAAATTTCCACTCAAAGCTGCAGTACCAGCTATCATGAGGAAGCAGGCAATGCAAAACCAGTCCTTCTCTCTATTTCTGTGTCAGCAGCAGTGTTTTTCACAGGTCCATCACAGCCTGTTGGTTTTACATTGATGTAAGAATACTACCATTTAAGCAAATTTTTTTCATTCTGAGGGGTGCATAAAGTTTTCAAATTAAGGCTGTTAAAGAATATTTGCAATTTACATCAATTGCATTAGTGGAGCAAAAAATTATATTAAAATCAGATTTTTATTCTCAGTACAGACACCAACAATATTTAATTTTGCTATGTGCCTGGACAAAACCAAGTACTGAAAAAGAAGTGGGGATATTTTTGGCTTGGTTTTTTTTATTATTATTTAAAGCAAAGAATAATTGAAGCAATTGATTTGAAAAGATGAAAGGCAAGAAGTGAGAAATATGGTAGTTGCAACAGCACATACATAATAAGCCAGTCAGGAAAGGCATTAAGCTAAGCTGTGTTTTAGCCCTAAACCATGACTCGTGCAGAAGCGATGCCACTTGAAGACACTCATGACCTGTCTGGCTTATTCAAGTTAATTCCAGCAGCAGTGTTCCAAAAATCAAATCTCCTCACAACCTGCATTTCCTGTCACAATGTACCATCAATCTGATTTGTTTCACAGAACATTTATCTCTTGCTGTATTTTATGGATTATAAGTATCACCTGAAGACGACAGAAAACAGACTAAGAATTAAAGCTGAGTGTACGACTTGGTATTCAGAAGGGTCCTCAATTCCTGCTGGGCCAAAGGCATTTCTGCTCAGTTTTCTAAAAATTACATTTTTTTATTAAGGACCATATAGAGAGAAACCTCAATTCCAAATTTAGAGCACATTAAAGCAGTGTCACAGTTCAATGGTGGCAAAGCTTTTAAGGACAAAAACCACACTGGAGGACAAATGATGGGTATGTGACAGTGTTCCATGACACAGAGTCACAGAACTGCTACACCAAGTACCACTACAGGCCCTTTATTCTAGGAGCTGCTTGCCTCCACGTCCCCTAGCTCACCAGGATCCTTTCCACAAGCAGAGACAGCTCCTCAGCCTGCACCTTTCCTGAAACCACACACTCTCCCTCCTCCAGATCATCCCAGAGCAGCAGAAGCTCGATGTACTGGAAGGGGTCTGTGCTTTGGGGCAGGAGAAAAAGCAGGATGGACCTGATTGTGGACAGAAACCCTGACAGCTCAACAGAAAGGGGCCTTCCAAGGAAACCAATACCAAGGCAGTGGAGAGGAGGTGCTGGAAATGCAGGAGGAAGGGCAAACAAACACAGCAGAGTCCATTGGGGGGCAAGGAGGTGAAGGGGAAAACACACAAGTCATCCCTGAAGGTGCTGCTCCCTTCCTGTCCAAAGGCCAACTGCAATCTCTACCAAAAATTCCACATTTAAAATCTTTTGAACGCTTTCCTGCCCCAGAGACAGAGGTTCCCGTTTCTGGGGAAGGGCACTGGGTTTAAGAGCATGGCCTCCAATTTTGCAGGGTTTCTTTAAGACAGCACGAGGCAAAAACTCCTTCTGAAGTCTGGCTTCCATTTACCCAACATAGAACCATACAATTGCTATGCTAGCCACTGAATTCCCAGCTTCTCTTAATGGAAGAATATTATGTCCACACCCAAACTTTATTTTCCACACATGGCTGGAGTGTGAAAAGAGATTACATAAAAGCAGTGTTTCCTAATCAGCCAAGGAGAACCACCCACATCAGAAAGGCATTTTTCATGCTGAAAGGAAAAAGATACAAGGGCCTTTTCCTGCCCTTGTGGGTCCTACGTAACACCTCCAGGCAAGCAGGGAAAATGGAGTAGGACAACTCCCCATCAGCACTGGTGCTGACTGAACCACCACTCTCTGCAGAGTGGAATTGAAGTGACATGGTGAAAGGGATTTTTTTCCAGCAGTGACACTCCTGAAGAATCCCCACCTCCCATGTGGAGGTAGAAACCTCTAAGAAACAGTTCTGTGGGTAAATAGGACATTTCTAGGCTCCATCACCAGGGGTGGCTTCTCCTATTTGCATCTCAATGGCAGCAATTAGGTGACAAAAAAACCCCACCCAAACAAGCAACACAACAGAACCAAGTAAAAAAATTTCTGACTACATCAAACTCTGAGCAACAATACTGTCAAGCAAAAGTAGATATTCAAAACACGTTAACTGACATACAAAGTGAGTTTCACTACAACAAAGCCTCACCCAAATATATACAGAAAAAAATCTAAGCGATCTTCTTACAAAACACAGCTAAAAACAAACCATAACTTTTTACAAATCCTAACTAAAACTCCTTTAAAATGAACTGCTCAGATAACACTTCCATCAGAAGACAGATTTTGTTTCATGAAACACAAAAGAATGAGACCTCAAAATAAACACGATCTCCATGAAAAGAGTTCTTACTCCAAATTTTTTCAGCCAAAAATTCATAATGATGCAAGTTAGTAAAGTACTTCCAGGATTGCAGCCAAGATAAAGGCTGACCTCTTATTTATGAGTGGTACCACTTTATATAAGTTACTGAAGCACTCCAATTGATGGCTCTTAGAGAGAACTTTAGAGACTCAGCCTGACTGCATTCCTGTTTTTAACCAGAAACATTCTGTAAATTTTATCTCGGATTTTTGCAAATCAAATATTCCCTAAAAAAAACCCCAAACCAAAAAACAAATCACCCACAAATAGCCCCGTTGCTTCTTTCATTAGCATGGAGTCTCATATTTTAAAACTGCATTATGATGTCAGCTAAAACACAGCATCCTTCAAGAAGAATCAGATTTCAGTGTTGTTTAAAAAAAAAAAAGAACCCTAACACCAGCATGACAAAGATGTGTAATTTTAAACCCTCATCTTAATTTTTGCTGATTTCCCACTAACTGGTGATGTTACTAGATGCTGACATCATCAGTATAAAATGTAATATTTGAATACCAAAATTTCAGGTAAAAAGTAGAGAAATAAATTGAGATTTCTCACACAACTAATGAAATTAAAGTTATCTGCAAAGATTTCCAGAGAAAAAGAGAAAAATGTTTAAAATTAAGTAGTAAATAGACAATTCCAAGAAAAGCAATTTATGAGAAAAGAGCCTTTTTCCTTCCTACAAAACATACTTGCCGAAGGACAGCAGAGGACTTCAGTCTAGTCAGAGAAAATAAGAACGGAGCCAAAACAATTCCTATCCCTCATCACTGGATTTGTATAAGTGAAGGACCCTTCCATATATGCACCCATGTGCCTCCTTCCAATCAGCAGCAGCAGGACTGTGCTAAAGTGGCTTTATTGTTCTGCTGCTCTCCTTATTTTTGTGTATGATCTCAGCATTAAAACAGACAAAACCCACAGAAATACTGAGCAAATTTCACCTGATGCCCAGTTTAGCTTTGGCAGGAGACTGCATTAGGCTGCTAGATGGTAGTTTCAGCCTTTCAGAACTTAAAAACCACTTCCTGGATTAGTTTGCTGGAAAATGCATGCTAGTCTTAAAACAAAATTACCAAAAATGGAGTCTTTAAGAATCCATTTCATCTTTGCAAGCTTAGGAAATGAGCAAGATACCAAACTAACAGGCCAGGTACTACTTTTACCTTACAGAACTCCCACAGCGGGACATTGCAAAAGGCCTCTCCTGTTAACGTAAATATTTAACAACAAAGGAAAACAGGGCAAAATTAATATTCCAAGGAATAGCATCTGTGACATGATTCACACTTCATGTAAAAGTTCCATTTGCAGCAACCCCTCTAGGGCAGATATGAAAGAGAAATTGTTCCTTCAATGTAGCAAGTTGTTCATGTGCTCACAGGGGAGGCTGCCTCAGCGGCATTTCTAGCTCCACAACTTGTTTAGCAACACATGTGGCCATTTAAAGGTTAATTATTTCAAGTTCTCGGACGCCTCATTTCCTACTCCAATACAAAACAAGGGCACACAGCTTCACAAGAATTTCCTGAGAAAAGCAGTTGCCTACACAAACTCCATTTAAATCATCTCCTGTTATGGTGCAATTGTTCTAAATACAGGATTTCACCAAATATTTAAACCATTGAAAATTAAGAACATTAACTATTAGTAGCACCTTTTCACATCATCAGATCAAGCTGCTAAGCCACAGTAAATAATTAGTTCTTCTCATTTGGCTCTTTTTAGCTACAAATGTAAGTTTTTAAAGAGGAATTTCCAGTTTAGGAAACTATTTGGAAATCTTGGGAGGAAAGTGTGCAAGCTGCTACAGAAGATGGAAGCTGTTGAAGATTTAAGGGGGAAAATGGAGCTCCATTTTGGACACCCTGAGGGCATCACAGCTGGGAATCACAAAAGGAGCCAAGACCTTTGATCATTACACAAGCCCAGCTGTAGGTCATTTCAGGCCTTCATGGCAATTACTGCAAAGTGGAATCATGCATCACCTGCAGGGAGAGTTGTACTGCACTATTTGAAACGCACGAAGAAAACAAGTTTAAAAGAGCATTTTAAATAGTCTGTTTCTGCAAACAGGTCTCCAGCAAATGACATTTTTCTCATTGTCTAAGCAGAAATCTATAAACAAACTGGCTTAGGCAAGTTTTTTTTTTCAATATCATTTTTATCTGGTCCAATTTCACAGCTTGTCCTCTTTTAAAATAGCTCCACTTGAGGCAAGCTACCAAGCAACACAGACTGTAAAGCACCGGGACAGAGGTGAGCTATGAGCCATTTCGTCTCCTTTTGATCGGCAATTTAGTGAAAAGAAAGGCAGTTCCACTCCCCTGCAATACACAAGTGCCAACCAAAGCATGAACAGAGGGACACAAGGAAGAGACATTAATCCTGGCTGTATCACAACGTTCCCTGTTACACTTCCCAGGCTGGCAAATTAAGAACCCCCCACGACGATGTTTCTAAAAGGCCATTAAATACTTCAGACACAGCCGCCACCCTCACCTCACTCTTGCAACCATTTCGATCAGTAACACCAGGGACAGGATCGAAAGCAATTTCGAGGAGTGGTTCTGTAACACCACTTTCTGCTAAAAGTCCCTCATCCACTGAATGTCACCCCATCCCCTCAGAGCAGGGACAGGATTTTATCAGGCATCTTTTGTTAGCAAAACTAAACAAACAGAGAAAAAAATCTCACCGTTCAGCTCCAAAGAAACTTTTCACTCCTCTCCCACCAAGAACACAGAATTCCCAGAAACAGGATGCACATACCTATCCCAGCCCAGCAATCTGCAGGAGCTCACCACGAGGAAATGAAATACTCTCAAGAGCAAAGAGAAAACTGTTCTGCTCCTGGGCATGACCCAAGCTCAGGAAGGAGTAAATGTCACAGCTTGAGTACCACACACCTTGTCCGTACCTTTTCCCCCCACCCTGTACCAATCCCAATCACAGAAATTCTGCTTTATTACCCAAATTAGCATCAGGTGGTGGGCAAAGCCTCCCTTGAAATCAGGTGGCCACAATTAACCCCAACTGTTCACAGCCGACTTCTGATGGCCTGAAATACTCACTTCACAATCACAACTATATTTAATATATAAATCAAATGTATGTAATAGCAAAGCAAAAACTTAATTTAGAACAATCTAAAATATGAATATTCCCAGATTCAGCGTTTACAGACACCAATCTACACTGTTTCAATGTATTTGATTAAAAAGAAGCAGAAAGAAACAACCTAGCCAAGTGCAAACACGTGTCCAGGCTAAATACAGCTTTAAATCCAAGTATTCAATCTTTAGCAACATTTGTAACAAAAAATCCTACATAAATCCTCTAAAAACTAAGTAACTCTTCCTTAGGACCCAAACTCTTCAACCAGAAGTTGAAATAGCAAAAAGAAATTTGAGTTCTGGCAGTGCCACAAAGCAGAAAAATAGAGTAATTACATCAGAACTTATTCAAAGGCAGGACGTCTACAGAGCCATGCAAATCCTATCATTATGCAGACATTATCCAATTTAATTTTAGAGATTATACCAATCATAAGATTCCCTTTCACTGATTTGTACAGATGGATTTTTCCCTGCGTTCCCCACAATTAAACAAATTAAGCAGTATTATTTAGATGAGCAACCTTATTATTGCAGAAGAATGTATTTATTAGCTAAAATAATCTTTATAGAATGGAGACGAGATGTTACTGATTTCTTTTGGCATCTCTTCCCAACAGATTACCTTGTGTGACAAGCCTCTGACACACAAGCTTACAGTCTGCAAAATAAAAACAAATTGGTGCATAAGATGTCTGATGGATAAGATATGAAAAACAGGGAGCAGGAACATGGACTTGGTGTAGCCAATAGTATCTGTAGAATATCTTTTTTAAAAAAGGGAAAAAGCAACATGAAGATTCAGAGTCTTAATGTCCTCCTGACAACCAAGGGGATCAGGTATCAACAGCACTACTATATATTTTGGTCAGTACAGGTTTTGCCCAACCATTTCATTTTTTTATCATTTAAAACAGAATACACAGACAGGGTAAACCAAATTTTCTTGTCAAACAGTGTGATCTTTAAAAGAAAACTTGGGTTTAAAGCACTTTAAATCCATCCCTCTGAGTAGACTGAAGGCTGAATTCCCAGCAGACCTGGTGGAAGCCCACGAAAGAAGCCTCTCTGCCACCAGTGACATTTTTCTCCTCACTTGTTCCTTTCTGTTCTGAGCTCCAAGCTGCTTTGCAAGGCCTCACACATGCTCTTTCATCTGTTTTCCTTGGCACTGCTTTCCTTGCCACACACAGGGGACACAGAACGTTAGGCACTAAGGAATTTTCTCTCCTGTCAGAAAAGAGGGGACAGAAGGGTTCAAGGAAAACTGTCACAAACCAGTGCTGACTGGATAAGCAGGAGGATTTTGACAGACTGACAACATTGTTAACTGGCAACAGGGAAGTTTTTATATTTATCTCAGTCTTGTGTCTTATTTGAAGACATCTTAATTAACATACTCTCCCTAACTGATGAAGTTGATGACATGATTGCTCTGTTCATTAAAAAGCTGCCAGTAGAAGCTGGGAGTATCTTCTCAGACACAAAGCAAGTCTTCCAGCAAAACCATGGAGGGTCACATTGGTATTTCCAATACTTCTACACTGAGAGGGGAGATAAAATATTTTTTCTTTTATATATCAGAAAGCAACTAATTGAGACAAACTCATTCAAATCATGGGGGAAAGCAGTAATTTAAAACCATAAAATCTAACCTAACTTAAAATCTTCATATTTTGACAGCTACAGTTGGCAGCAGACTGATTATTTCCATTTGAAAGATAAAAAACATTTTACTGAGATAATTTAATTTTCCCAGACTTTGTGAATATTAATAAGGCCATTATTTTATTGCTGTTGTAATAGTTCTTATTGATGGAAAGACCAATTTAAAAAGCCATCCACCAAGTGTGTGTCATCTGCCTGGAGTGCAGGATTTCAGTTCTGGCTGTCCTATGCTGCCCTAAAAACTGAGACAGCAGAATAAGTAGAAAATATTATGCAGTGTTTCCAAAGCATACACAGAAGCCATTTCTATTTTAGCTCATAAACAAAAAAATTTTTCAAAAACTGCATTAAAACATTACTTTTCTGCTGAGGTCTCACAGTTCACTATTTCTACTTGGCAATTGCTCTTTTTTTTTCCCTTTCATTTCTAAAACAGCTTGATAGTTACACAATTTTCCTCCTACTTCATGTATAAGCATTTCTGAATATCTTAAGACAATTTACCTGTAAGCTCCGAGTTGCTTTCCATTTTCTAGCCAATAAAAGGCCAAGAACTATTTCATTGCCTCCAAACTAGAACTCAAAGGACATTTCCAGATTGAACTATGCTTTGCTAATTTTTCTGAGTTTCGTAGTTACTATAGAAACCTGCCAACACATAAAAAAAAGAAGCTTCTGTCAAAATATTAACAGAAAATAAAGAAATATATCTCCAGCACACCAAGTGCTCCAGCTGAAGATTAACCACCCTTTGTTCCTTCCCAGTACACAAAGACCAGGCAGATCAGAGGAGAGCTATCAAGCAGCTGGGTGCAGCAGAGTGGACATGGAAACAGGCAGACAAAGCTTCGAAATCCCCTCAGAACTGTGTGGCCACCACCAGAGCCCCCCAGAATTCTAGCACCATGGAAACTGGGCTCCAAGGTTAAGACAACTGCTGCCTAAATGCCTCCTTCTAAGTAGCCCGGCTCTTGGATTGAGTGCTCTCCAAAATCCTGGGCACTGGAGGAAGAAGAAGGAAAATGAACACATCTGCTTTCCCAGCAACTTTGGGAAAACCTCCGACTGTGAAGTCTGAACAGTCCCCTCAACTTCCACAACTGCTGCTGTTTATGGTTATCTGTGAGATAAGAAAGAGGTTCTGTGGCCACCAGTGATGATGCAACAAGGTGGACAAGGCAGTGGTCACTCCATAGCCATGCTCAAAGCTTCCTTAAGTACAGGCTGGGAGGATAGGGAAGGAGGGCAAACAAACAGTGGCTCTTCACTGTCTCCTAAATTGTGGTTTGTAGGATTTCATCTCCAAGGGGAAAACTCCCAGTGCAATTCAAAACTTCCCTGAGGGCCACATCATTATAGGGTAGGTGGAAGCTGTGTGGTTTTATCGTGGAAAGCAAGTCCAGGGATATACACAAAGCAAACATACCATCAAACTTGGCAGGACTATCCTTGCACACACTTCTGCTTACCAGAAGACAGGGCTATTTGGCTTCTGAAACTTGTACACCAGCTCAGTTGCAGGAGCAGGCCCCACTGCTAGACACTGCCCATGACAATGAATAAAACTGTATAAATAAAATGATCCTTTGTTGAACTCACCAAGATGGGAACATGAAATATGAAAATGAAGGTTTACTACACCAGTCAAATTGCTGATTATTCTCCTCCTTACAACAAAACAAAAAATCACATTCTAAATTAGATAACCCAGGTTATGAACACCTCCTTTAGAGCTTTGCTGACTATACTTAGGAAGAGAAAGTGTCTTGCACCTCAGAGAAACACTGGAGATCAGTGGGTACATATTTTAATAAATGAAGGGTGCAAATGAAAGTCACCAGTGATAGCATTCAAGGACAGCTGTTTTTTCCAAGTCATGCTGCATCCTGTCCTTAAAATGCACACAACTCCTCTGAAGGAGTCCATGCAGACACAGCAGCACAACATAAAGATCTGAGGAGCAAATATGCTGGTTTAGAATTTGTATAAAATGCAATCGCAGAATGTGCAGGGTAAAAGGTTCACTCGCTGGGGTGAGCAAAAGCAAGTATAGATCTGCATTTATTCAGCATCTCCTGCGGCTGGGCTCAGCCTGCCCAGGGATAGCTCTGGGCGACTCTGCTGACCTCTGTTTGACACTGTCTGGCAAACCTTCCTGAAACCTCTCCTCAACATGGATGAATTAAAGAAAAAAATCCTGTATAATCACATGGAAAAGCAAGACTAATTAATAAACTGGTCCTTCACAACATTTGCATATGTATTTAACCCAGGTCAGCTGAAGGCAACAAACATACAAGGAAACATCTTTATTCTCTCTGCAAGCTGGCCTAGGGCCAGTCTGGTGGATTTTGTGTACAGGCTTCTGGTAAGTGCAGTTTAACTTCAAAATACACCAGTCTCTTCCAGGAAAGTGATATATGACCCTCCTTTTTGCTGCAGAATCTAGGGCTTGAAGAAGCAAAATCGTATCTACTCATCATAGTACACTGATTATTCTTACTTTAGGCAGCTAGCAAAAAAAAAGGGGGGTATTACTTTGACCGTATAAGTACCTCAAATCGACTTTTTGTTTGCACCCTATGTAAAGTCAGGTAATCAAAAGATTTAAGGAGTAATCTCTCCAGAACTGTAGATTCTGCTACTCACAAAAGAGCAAGTACAAAAACCCCAGAAATCATTCAGGAGACCCCAAGTTTTACTGCAGAACTCCTGCTTGTTTTCTCCTCCTGCAAATATTTATATTAGCTCTTCAGAAGGTAGGCTGCTGTTATCCTGCCAGACACTTGCATTATATATAAGTATGTCACAATGATACTGAATACTCTTAAGTGGGTAACTAAAAGAAATTATAAAGGTTTTCTTTTTAAAAAACACCTCCATATATACATAAAATTCATTTCAATGGGCCATCAAGCAGGCAATACATTTTTGCTATTGTTCCACTGCCAAAAAGCAACACCATGGCCAATTGTTGCAGATAATAGAAGCCCTACTATTCTCTGCATACTTGCCACAGGCCGTACTCTCCGCCTCTTGGAAACAGAATTTCAAAGTTATCTGCCTGCAATTGTCATAAATGAAAGCATTAGATTTCAAATATGAAGAGATTTTTTTTCAAAATTTCTTGATTGCGAATTGTAATTCTTCAGTTATACCTTAAATTCAAACAGCAGAGCTCAAAGTAAGTGAAACAACAACTCTGCAGAGAGCAGACCACAGGGCCACGTGGCTGTCCCTGCCATGGTCACCCTGCCACCAGTTGCAGGCAGCAAATTCATTTTGCCAGTCTCCCAGCATGACTGAGAGTGAACTCATTTGAAGCCTAGCCAAATAGACACAAATAGCACAAATACACACAGACAGTTTTAATACCCATTGCTAAATGCAAAACTAACAAATATTTGATGTTTAAATGGATAATTACCATGATGGAAACTAAGTGCTCCTGCATCTGAGAAGGCCAAAGTACTGATGAGAGACCCTGGCAATGCTTTTATCAATATAATTTGCTCTCATCTAGGAGTTTCAAGTACAGAGCTTCTAATATTTCAACCCATCATTAGATGAGCATTGTATTACAACACCTTGTCTTTGGAAACCAGGCCTCCCCCAGATGCCAGTCCTTACTTCAGAGCCCTAAATTAATCATCACTGACAAATTAAAATAACTCTTTGATGCCACTTCTCAGCTATACTACGCAATTCTCACAGTTAGGTCTCTAACACAGAACTATTTCAGGAATTACTGTGTTGTTTTTGCCTTATCCTTCAGGGGTCAGAGAGGGGGAAAAAAAAATCACTTCCAGAAAACACGCTTTCTTCCCTCCTTTTCAAAGCAACATGATTTGGTAGATCTTATTCCTTCCATTCAGTTCTGTTTAAACCATCCAGAGCTCCATTTAGAGAACATGCCTAGAAAAAATTCTGTTCAACCATCGTATAGAATCCCTCCTCTTCAGTCTGTTGCAAGCTTTTGTCATCATCTGTCCTCCAAATGGTGGAAACAAAAAAAAAAAAATTAATCTCCTTGGCATATTGCTACACAGAGAGCTTCCAGAAGAACAAAATAAAGTAGGCTTCATGAAAGACAAAAGCACAAGTAACCGTAAAGTCCCATCACGCATGCAAATAAAATGCATTGTGAAACCTTCCCTGAAAAAACTAAATTCAGGTTTTAATAGGCCTTTTTAAAAATTATTGTTCCAGATGCTTTTTTAAAATTAGATCTTGAGTACCATACCCCCTCATACTGTGGTGTTTAGTTATTATTAAAATCCTGCATCTTTACAACACACCAACACCACAACAGCAATGAAGATAAGCACACACCATGATGATCTCAAGGCACTTGAATTTGTTCCTTTTCACTGTTTTAGTGGCCTCAAGTCAGCTCTTTTACTTCTAATTAAGGAGAAGTGGAGCCAAGCACACTCGCAATCAGCATGCAAGGCAGTAGAGACGCGGGTCAGCTCCCGGATTAGATCTGAGAAGCCCTCTGGCAGTCGGGCAGCACCAGCAATTGTTGGGGGGTGACACGCCCTCCGCTCCACATCCCTGTGCTCCGACGAACCCCCACATTACGGGGCGACGCCTTGGGGAAGCCCCAGATGACAGCCGTGGCTAAGCCGTGGCCATCCAGGATGCGAAGCTGACATTCTTCTCCAGGACTGCCACACCTAGAGCAGCGAGCAGCCTGGTCTCCCTTTGTGCAACCACACATTCCTCCCTAGGTCACTGGTTTCCTCTCGGGGGCTCAGCCCCGCAGTCCGCGGCCGGGGCGCGGCGTCCCCACGCAGGCTCCGGGCCGCAGGGCTGTGCCGGCCAGGTGGAGGGCCGGCGGCTCCGCAGTCCCTCGCTTCGCCCCTCCCTCCAGGCGCTGTGTTAAACATGAGTAAGATTACAAGTATCTTATGGTTCCCTCCTCCCCCGCGCTCCCACGCCCAAACCCGCAGTGCCAGGCCGCCCTGGGTAGAACCGTGCCCGGGACAATGCGGCGAGGGAAGGGCCCTGCGCCGGGAGAGAACCGGCCGGAGCCGAGAGAACGCTGCGGCCGGTACCCCGGGCAGAGCCGTCCCCGCAGGGCTCAGCCGGTATCCCGGACACGGCCGGTCTCTCTGGACTCGGCCGGTACCCTGGGCTCTCCCCCCGCGACGCGGCCGTTGCCAGGCGGCGGCGGCGGCGGCCTCGCCCCCGAGCGGCCCATATGCGAGGCGGCGGCCGGGGCGGCGCTTCCCCCTCCCGCTATTAGCATAACACAGAAGAGAGGAGGAGGGAAAGAGAAGAAATTACAATTAAAAAATTAGAAAAAAAGAAAGAAAGGGGAAGGGGAGCCCTTTCTGCAGCATAAACTGCCGCGGGGAGCAGGGCCGCGCCCGAGCGCGGCTGAGGGGAGGGAGCGATGCCGCAGGAGGCGGCCGAGGGCCGGCAGACAAAGGGAACCTCCCGGCGGGGCAGCGGGGCTCGAGAACCGGAGCGGCTCGGGTGGAAGCTCCCCCGGCCGGCCGCCGCCCTCCCCGGGCCCGGGGCTGGAGCACTCACCAGCTGAGCCGGAGGAGGACCCTCTGCTCCGGGGGGCAACGGCAGGTTCGGGCTTGGGCGCCTGGGGCTGCGCGGGCCGGGCGGGGGCTGGGAGATGCTCCTGCGCGGGGGACGGCGTCGTGGCGGAGGAGGAGGAAGAGGACACAGCTCCCCGGGGGCTCCAGTTGGGCTGCGGCGGCTCCGGAGCAGCGGGGCGGGGTGGCTCGGCGGGGCCACCGAGGTCCAGCAGCTGCGGCGCCCGCTCCTGCGGGGCTGTGGCGGGAGCCGCGGCAGGCTTCCTCTCCATCCCCTCCAGCTGCTCGTCGAAGTCTTCGTCCTCGTCCTCGTCTTCCTCTTCCTCCTCCTCCTTCTCGTCGTCGAGCACGAACTGGTAGTTAAACTGTGGCTGCTGAGGCCGAGTTGGCCCGGAGGAGGAGGAGACTAGGGGCGACTGGTCCAGCTCGTCCATGGTGCCTGAAGCGGGCGGAACAATGAGTGGTGCGGGGGGAGGCGCGGGCTGCGCTGCCGCCGGCGCTGCGGGACCCGCACTCCACGCCCTGTGAGTCACCGTCCGGGAGGCGCGGGCGCGGCCGCCCCGCCCCGCACCCGGAGCGGCGGCGGCGCCGACCAATGGGAGCGGGAGAGGGCAAGGAACAGCCAATGAGATGCGGGCTCAGGCGTGCTCCCTCCTGAATATGCATCAGATGGGGCGGGCCCGAGGGCTGGCGGAGCGGGGCTGAGAAGTCGGGTAAAGTTCAGCGCAGAGAACGCGGGTGGGGCGGCAAAGGAGACGGGGCACAGCCCGGGGCCCCCTCCATTCCCCCATAACAGACAGCCTGGCAGCGCGTGGCGTGATTCACCGCTCTCCTCTGCTAGGAGTAGCGTCATTCTCTTTTTTTAAAATTTTAAACAGCGGCCAGAAACCCTCAGCGATTTCCAGAAAGAGAAGGGGATGGTTGGACTACCGAGTACGGATGGTGCAGACCTCTCCGCCCTAGCCCGGCTTCTCTCACCCTGGATGTGACCGAAGGATCCCGAGGCATCCCGGGCTCCCCGCACTGCGGGGCCGGGAAAGGGTGAGGCACCGTCCCGGTCCCGATCCCGATCACATTCCTTTGGCATCGCGCCGATCACCGCAGGCACTCCACTTCCCTGGGGCGGGAAGTGGAGTCAGCCAGCACCTTATTCCGATGGGAATGGAAGTTTNAGAGAGAGAGGAGACATTGTCAGAAGAGATAAACCTGTTTAACCACCCATGCTAGTGTAAGGCAGCCCCATTTAACAGATCTCACTATCTCTTGAGAGTATGAATATGAATTGTGCAACTTCTGCGGGAAAGAATGGAAAGGAAAAGAAAAATTAAAAGAGAAAAATGAAAGGAGAAAGGGAAGGGAAGAGGAAAAGAGGGAAAAGGGAGGAAAGGAAAGAGGAAACAGAAAAAAGGAAAGTAAGGAAAGGGGGGAAAGGAAGAAGGAAGGGGGGGGAAGGAATAAAAGGAAGGAGGAAAAAGAGAAAGGAAAGAGAAGAAAGAAAAGAGGGAAGGAAAATGGAAGAAGAAATTTAAGGAACAAGGAAAGGGGTAAAAAAAACAGGAATGGAAAGAGGTAAGGAAAGAGGAGAGGGAGAGCAGAAGAAAACTTGGCACCTGCCTTATGTTAGACTCTGGTGTGGTCTCCAGCTTTCTGCTCAGAGATGGAACACTGGCCAAAGCCTTTAGGGTAACTCTTAATTTAACTAAAATAACATCTATTTGGATGCAATTTCCACCCACACAGCTGCCTCAATAAGGCCAAAAGGCCTTATAATTCTATATTTAACACTACGCCAATATTATTATGGGTTTTTAACCCACACATGATTTATTCTCCCACATATGCCCGTATAAAGAAATTAGTTTAAGGAAACACCCAGAGAGAAGCACCTGCCAGTTCAGTGAGACACAAGAAGTTAAGGAAAATAAGCAGCTCTGCTGGCATTTCCCTTCTGCCATGTAGGGTGCAATGGATGCCAAGATGGACATGAGCTGTTCCATTATGCAGTGACTGACAGCCTGGGGTAGGAGAAGCTCCTGAGTGGGATCAGTTCAGTGCACCCGAGCACATGGAGGGACTGAGGCGCAGCTACATCTCACACTGCAGAGGGAAGAGTTTCTGGCTGGAAACAGGTTCAGTCACTGTCTGAAAAATGGGATGGCAACAAGTGAATGGAGGGGCTCCAAGGGGTCCCAGCATTGAGTCCTCTCTTGCCTCAGGAAAATACCATATTCTTTGCATGAACAGTCTAACCCCAATATTTATTGCTGCTATTAGTACTGGGAAGGCCATTCTAAGATCCCCTCTTTTCTAAATAACAAGTGACCTTCCAGCTTCCAGAATTTGCTCAAGGCCAAGGTACATCCTGTTACCACTTTTCCCTTTAAATTGTTATTTTCTCTGAATTTTAATTCCTAAGAATACACTTTGCCCAGCCTTTGCTCTCCAAAGCTAACACTGGAGAAGCTGTGCTGTCACCCTTCCCCCTGCTCCTCCAAGCAGCCTTTCCCTGCACCCAATCCAGTCTCAGATCAGGCACAGGAAATTCCAGATGAGTTGTTTTTTTTTAAGAAATGTACAAATACATCAATATTCCCTAACACTACCAGAAATTACTAAAATAAATGTGGAAAGTATTTTTATAAACACAGTGGCAACATTGTTCTTCTGATGGAGATAAATGTTTCCAGCAGGCAAATAAGCCCTTGACAAACTTTGAGGTCTTTAGATGCCATTCTTTGCCCGTAAGATTTTGGGTCTTCAATGACAAATTATCCATCTATATTTTCAAGTCAGCCCCTTTTACAGTGATATAAGGGATGCTACAGCAGCAGCAGAATGGAGGCACAGCAAATAAAGTACTTTGATTGAATAAGGTCTTTGTAATTTCACCAGCAAATCTACCTTTTGCATCTCCAAGTTAAACAAGAAAATGTATTTTAAGAATTCCATTATGACATAACCTAAGGCAACTAGGTACCTTTAAAAATTTGTCAAATTCTGAGTATAGACACAGTGCTGAAACTAATTTTAACATATTTAACTACAGGGATTTTTGGTCATCTACAAGAAGGAAAAGTCTATATATAATTTGGCTGATTTTATCACAATACTTGGAAGAGTATCTATCATCAATTAAGAACAAATGAAAGGGGTTTTTATTTAGAGACAGGAAGTGACTAAAGGTCTTGGAGGGAAACAGGAAGGGAGTTCCATATTCCCTGGGCCAGTCAACTCAACAAGCAAGAGGAAAACAGAGCTCTGTTGTACTGAAACTATACTGTAAAACAGCCCAGGTTTTAGCTCTTTAGGAAGTATTTTACAATTCTGTTAGGAAGATTGTCAACAAGTAGGAATATTTTGCAGATATTCAGCAATTTATTTTACTTAAAACTTAGTGAAAACTTAGTTTTCATGAGCTGTTTTCCCATAGCAAAGTTAGCAAGGAAAGCATTCCATGAGAGAAACCCCAGTGGGGATGTTTCTGAATTTCCACAGTGGTACTGCCAATGGTTATGTACTGGCGGGATTTTGTCAGTTCACTCTGACCTTCTGCTTTATCTTACACAGAAGTAATATGAGATTACAGCAGATCATAGACTAAGATAATAATGGTGATAGGACAAATGCACTACTGTCACTTCACAGCAGGATCCAACAGAAAAAAACCCCATATTTGGTCTCAGATAGCGATTTTAAAAGATGGATTTAAAATTGCGAGGGTGGCTGGATTTCTGTCCCTCCTTTCTTTTAAGCTTTAAGGACAATCTCCCAGGTTTCAGACATAAGATCTTTATCTCTGGAAGGATAAAACTCTGCAATTCTTTGTTTTCAGATTATACCAGTGCTGAAGCGAGCAGATTTGCCTCACAAGTTTGTCTTCACTTGAACACCTGCTGTACTTCTTTTCAAGATCAGTAGTGGCATATTGTGACAAAATCACTGCTTAGTTTATTAATACAAATGCAGCATATGGAGGGGGAAAAGTGTGAAAACAATAGAACAAAGGGATTTCCATCTCTTGATGGTAACTGAGCCAGGCTGGGCTTTATCAGAATCTTCTCGGGGTTCTGCCTTGTCCTCTGCTACAAATAACATTTTCCTGATGATAATTTTTCTAACCTGTTATACTCAGTAGTGTTCCAGGCACTTCTTATTCTGGAATTGTTTGATTGGAATCAAACACATCCATTTCTACAGTAAATGTTGTACTAATCATGTCAGTATACAGTACTCTGATTCATACCTGTCACAACATACCCTTTAGAACTTTCTTCAGCCAGCCAGGTGCTGAGACCTTCCATCTGCATGAATGAGAGCAGTTTCAGGACAGCTCTAAAAGACACCAAGTGCTACCAGTGAAAAGTTGCCATTAGCTGTAGCTTTAAATTCCTACATCCAGGTAATTTCTTTTTGGTCTCTGTAAGCTCTCATTCAAGGGACCAAAGCTGATGCATGGCATTAAAATGATGTTACAACAGTGAACAAGAACACATTTGTTCATCATTAAAATACATGAGAGGAATGACAGACTTGTCTTTACAAACAAGCTGTGGGGCTGCTGGTAGATAAAACTAGCACTGAGAGATAAAAGAAACAATGGGAAGGATTCCACTGATTGACGAATAGAAAGGGTATTTGCTTTTACAAACAAACTGTAGGTTTGCTGATAAATGAAATTGGATATTGAAAGATGAAAGAAACAATGGGGAAAAACCCTAAAATTCCATGAGAATTAAAAATTAAAAAGGAGGGTTATACATTAGAGGGGATCAGGCGTTCCGGGAAGTCTGTACCTCTCAAGTACCTCAGCCAATGGGGAAAGAGAGAGGTGAAATGTGGCTGGGAAATTAGGATAAAAAGGAAGCTGTGTCCTCCAAAAATTTGAGAGACCCCAGAGGAATGCCTCATGGCCTCTGTCTTTATTCGAATAAAGTAAAAGGGACTCCTCTGTCTCCTTTTTGGACATAAACCTCTGATGTTTGTGGATTAATTTTCCTGACATACATAACATTTGAAGGGAACCAAAACAACGACAATGCTCTCCAGCAAATGAAACAATGACATTACACAAAACATATGACATATGACAAAAATTCACCTCACTAAAGCTGCACAGGGATCCACTGTTAATGGGAATTCGATCTGATTACTCTTTTCTCAGAAAGAACCACTTAGGTCTTACTTAAAGGACAATACAGTTAATTTTATGTCTTACTGACACCCCAGAATTTTCTAATTCTCAGAATAGATGTAATTCCTCACATTACATTTAATGTTACTACTTGTCAGCCCCTCACACTTTTAAAAACACAATTAAATTATTCACTTACCAGTTTGGTCATAATACTTCTCACTCTTGAAGAACATAAGGATCATCAGCTCCATTGGATTTAGACACAAAAAAATCCATTCTCTACTAACAAACAGCTCCAGGTAGTATCAACGAATTTTTCTAGTTCATGTTCCCCCTTCCTAATTTTTATTTCAAATCACCTCCATATTCTGACTCCAGGTACTGAGCTAGTGATGCTACTCACTCAGTGACAAGAACTTAAAACAGCAAGGATTAGCGCTCTGAAATCATGGCATTTTACCTACATTATTTTAAGAGCTTTTTTAAAACTTAGGGATTTATTACAGTTATAATAAATTGGAATTTAAACTGGTTTTCTTTGTAAACGGAAATGTGTATGTAATTTATATTAGAGATCAGTTTTTGCTCTTTCTTAGCATTGATATTGACCCACTTAGGAAAGAAACAGCCCAGTAACCAACTTTCAGGGTTATTCCCTTGGCTGCCAA
The DNA here is from genome assembly GCA_013396995.1 of Dicaeum eximium. Lineage (NCBI taxonomy): Eukaryota > Metazoa > Chordata > Aves > Passeriformes > Dicaeidae > Dicaeum > Dicaeum eximium. The sequence continues at coordinate 87,997 of VWZP01004824.1, read as the reverse complement.
ATGTGCCCAAGGAGAAAACAAACAGATTGATGAGGGCAACATTTTCACCATTACTGTAGACAAGGCTGATAGCATCACTACTGGAATTAGGAAACTTAACTAGACAGGTAAAGTGTGCAGAAGGAGCAGGACACTTATCTGAACTCATATTTGAAAGGAAGAACTGCTATTTTCCAGAACTTTGCTCACTTCTTAACAACTTGTCCCTTGCAAATGCCTTTAGCAGGCTACAGCAGCTGGAGGCTTCACCTGGGTCATGGTGGTACTTGGGGCCACAGAGCATTTCTGACTTCCAGGAATGGAATGCAGGGCATTGGAAAACAAATTTTGGAAAACACCACCAGGACTAAGACTTCTTTCTTAAGAGTATTTAGGGAGCTCTTCCTTTTATCTGGGTCAGACAAAGATAGGACGGCTAAGAAATGTCCAACCTGACTTCCCTGCTTTCTCAGTATCATGTCCAGCTGGTCATACGCTGAAGCCCTTTACCTTCCCCACCTTTCCCCAGATAAAATAATCCAGCTTTTGAACACTTTGAACATTTCAGTTAACTATGGCAGAGGCAGAAGATTCAAGGATATTAAACTCCTGATAGTTTTGTAGAAACCAGCAGCTGGCTAAATTAGAGAGAGCTGATGAGCTCTCCTGTGCAGAGGGAGCCAGGAGAACCTGATGGTTCCTCATTCCACTGGTGTAGATACGTAAGTAGTTTTTACAGGCCTGTCTGTCATTTACCCAGAGGCAAAACCAAAAAGGAGGATGAGAGGTGTGAGAATGACTGAAGATATTCCAGGATAGAGATGCAAACAGTGTAAGACCTGGAGCCATAGGAAACCTGAATTTGCTTGTTTTACTGGTTTGGAACTAGTTACTGACTGGTGTAGATAGGGATGTATTTTAGGTGAGTCACGCCAATGGTGAAGGACTACCTAAGTGCAACCACAGTGTTGGCAAGGGAAAAAAAGGAATCTCGTAGGCTGAAGTCTTTCTGATATATCCTGTGAAAAGGAGCAGAAATGAAAGGAAAAGATACTGAGAAAACAGCACATGGAAAAGAAATGACAAAGGGCTACTTTATTCCCTGAAGAAAACCACAGTTCTTCAGATTTCTAGAGCATGATGTTTGGCAGGTATCCCTAACTCTAAACTATTTTCAATGCTTTTTTTTTTTTTTCAGTGCAAATATAGTTTTTATTCTTCTCATTGTAACTTGTGAAAAACTAACATATTTCAATGAAAACTAACTACTTGAATAACATGTAACATCTGTTCAAATCACTATTTCAGCAGAGGCTGTTAGCTAAGATTTACTGGATTTATTCCATCAGGTAGAATCAGGTTGCTAAACAGAGTAAATTTTAATATATGAGCCTGGAAATAACTTGACTATATCCTGGGTAGAAATGCCTGGGTAAATTGAAAAAAAAAATCAGTTTGGCTTTAGAGGCAGCTAGTTGTATGTTATTTGTTTCTCATTCAATTTTACCCACTTGAAGTTTTTGAAAATAAAATCAGAATTTAGAATAGCACTCTTTAAGAGTTATCCAACTAAACTGATTCAACAGAATTCTTGTAAATGACAGTTGCTTAAAAGAATAAGATCATGGAATCATAAAATGATTTGGGCTGGAAGGGACGTTCAAGATAATTTCATTTCCCCCCCTTCCCCCATTTCATGGGCAAGGATACCTTTCACTAGAACAAGTTGCTCCAAGACCAACCTGGCCTTGAACATTTCCAGGAAAGTGTAAATCACATAATCATATAATTCTTCAACTCTGCACTGGGCTGTAAAGCCAATCTCTCTGAGTCGTTTTTGGACACTACACCAGGAGCAGTTTTTTACCTAGAATGTCATCTGGAACAAGGCACACAGATATGTGGTCTCTTTTAGGCTGCCACTGAATTAATGGCAATTTTATTATTTTAGCACACTGTATTTCTTACAGTGTAGAACTGTTTTGTAGGTATCCCAGTAAAAAAACACAGACTCAAAACAAAGGCCTATTAATGGACATTTCAAATACATTCCTTGGATGGTGGTAAGACAATCTCCTTGCTCCTATTAGTTACATCTAAAAATTCCTCCATTTTGCTCAATAACTAGTGATCCCAGATTATATTTAGGCAGTTTCTTGATACTTCAGGGTCCTCATGTAGCTGATGTGATAGTCAAATGTACCTCTGATCACTCATGTGGTGTCTTTGCAGTTCTTATGGAAATGTCATGCTTAACTTCTACTCTTGACTCACAGAATCCTCAAATTGAGTCCACTTGCAGCCAAACCCCCTCAGCAGATCTGCCCCCTCACTGCCCTCATGTTCTGCTCATCTGACTGGTTTAGCCCTTCTTATAGCTTGGAAGTTAATACTGATATTCAATTGTTGCACTGAATTCTTCTCTGAAGCAAAGTATCCTTTCTTTTTCTTCCAGAGTATAAGAAAAACAATTGTAAGGCACCATGAAGTATATGCTTTCTATATTAACTAAGTGTAATATTCCATCCTGGCTTTTCCATGAGATGAGTGATAGTTAGTACCTTGGGAGAATCAGCCTCTCTTCCCTCATTTGAGGATTTTTTCCCCCTTTAAAATCCACTTCTATGACTGCTCCAGAATGCTGAACTTGTAAAAGTAATTTATATATCCCACTACGGGATAAGAGGGAAGACAGCTGGGAGCAGACAAAAAGAGATTCCAAAATGGACCAGACCTCCAGCTGCTGACCCACAGAACAGAAAGGCCAGCACTGGCACCATCTCAAACCATTAACTTTAGTTCCCCCAGACTAAAAGAGCCCAGGACTGGGTAATTTTCACTTCTCCATATAGCATCCATCTAAGTGCAACTAAATAAAGATTAAACATATTATTCCTAAAAATAGCATGGGATCTCATTGCTCATGTTTTTCAAAAATAGTAAGAGCTATTTAAACTGCTTTGACAATGAAATCAGGTGCTGCCATATAAATACACAGTATATGATACATTGGTTCAGTTTTAGGTCATTTTATGGCAACTGGATGATATTTAAATTTTTATTGCATTCCTACTAATGTGTAAGTTTTAACACATTGTGTTAGGGATTTTTTTTTCCTCTCTGCTTAGAAATTTTAGTTCAAATTATAGATATTCCTTCAGTCTAAGTATTTTTGCATGTATAGTTGTATGTGGCATGTATTTGGATGGATGGATGAATGCATATCCAAAATGTGAACCGAAAAAGCCAAATATATCAGACTGGCTGTTGGACACTAATTAGGTTCAGTTTACCCTCTGGAGTGCTCAGGCTCCACAGTCAAGCACCAAAGCTCAGTGTGTTACACAACACTGGCACATTATGAAGTCAATTCCTCCTACACACAGTTCACAAAGCACAATACAACAGGTGGATGAAAGATGTGTTGCGTAGGGGTGTTTTGGAAAACTGAGGCAACAACAAACCAAAGGGGTCAGTGGAAAAAGAGCAGTCAGCTTTTCCCCTTCCCATTCTTGGGTAGCTGTTTTCTCTTGCAGATGCTTGGGATTTGCTTGGATTTGTAAGACAAGTCTAGAACAAGTAAGGAAAGATATACATGCATTGAGAAAATAAAAGAGAGCTCAGAATAACATCCTATAATACTAGGTTTAGCTCCATATCCAGCCACTGTCTGTTCTCTAACAGGTAATGGCACACACTCCTGTGAGCCCTCCTCAGCTGTAAGCTCCTAAGGCAAAGCCCCCATAATCTGCAATTTACAGAGTGCAGCACCACGAGCCCACAGTGCTGAAGGCAGCCCCTGATGCTGTGGCGGGGCTATAAATACCTTCTGCCAGCATGGGCTTTTGAAATCTTTTCCAATCAGATTTCTCCCCACTTGGCAGCCAGACCAGACAAGTCAGCTGGAAGCACTGCCAAACCTGGTAACTCACACCAGCAAATTTCAGAGGAATTGTTCTGCCTATGAAGTTAATGGCATGATACAAAGACCAATTTCATTGTCATTTGTTCTGTGTCATGTCAGCACAGGACTGGTTTGGTCTAAAATCCTCTCTGAGCCTTGGCAGCACACAGATGTGTGGGATATGTGTGTTTGTAGCTGTGTCACCTGGGGCAACATCACATGGACAGGATAGGCATGTTTGGGGTTTGGCAATACCTGGATAAGGAACCCACAGGATTGCTGCATGTATCTGTGTTCTCAGTGCTGCCACACAGAAACTCTGGTCCTGCCACAAGCTGTGTGCTGCTCTCCCAAAAATCCTGGCCACCTAACAGAGCCAGCACGGAGAATGGCTGGCATGTCCTGCCCATGTGCCTGAATAAAGTCATTTTCTTGGGCAGAGCAACCAGCACTGGAGCTGGGAGTTTTGGGGCTCCCCAGCAATGGTTATGTGGGAGAGGGATTGAAATGGCAAATGGGGAAGGTGGGAAGTTGTAGATGCAAGTTGCGGACAGAAGCTGTGCTGGTCACTGAGCAAGCTTTGGGATGGGAGGACAAGCCAAGCAGAGTCAGTCAGCAGCAGGTGGAGAAGAAGAAAACAGAACAAAATGGAGTTTGTATCCCTGGAGTTTTGGAAAAGTGGCCTGTGGCCAGACATGAGAGAGTTAGGAGAAAAGAGTGAAATTAATCATGAGCCTAATATAAAGAAATTGTAACAGATGAAGACAAAAGGGAAAGGGCAAGAAATCCCTTTTTCTAGCACAAAAATAGATGAGGCAAAGAAACAGTGAGAAGTGCAATTTCAGGTTACCTTGTTGTACTGAATGTATTAATAGTTTGATTCAGTTTTACTTGAAAAGAAGACAGAAGAAAGAAAAGGGCATAAAGCCCTCATTACAAGCAGAAGACCAGATGAAGCAGAAAACAAAAGAAAAAAATCTAATTTCAGGTTCCCTTGCTGCACTGAATGTATCTACAGTTTGAGTCAGTTCTGTTATTTTAGATATACAATTAAGTCTATATTTTCTCTACTCACCTTTTTATTAAAGATTTATTTCTGAGGACCAATTCTTCTCTCAGGGATGTGTACCTAAGTATTACTACAGTAAAATGCAGTTGCTTATCGGTATCTGAAGGCAAGGGAACCAAAATCTGGTGCAAAATAAATCAAGAGGCAGTTGTTACACTGTTCTCTGTATGGCCAGGACTGACTTCATACCCTGACCACTTGTACAAAGATATCAAGATAGGAAGGTGCAACCCTAAGACAATACTCTGAAACAGCCGTGCATTCATTTATTGAATAATAACAAATTTGAGTCTCTGTAGGTTAAATTTCTTGTAGACTAAGAATGCACCCTCAATTGACTATTAAGCAAAAAACTCCACCCACAAATAAAAGTTGAAAAGACATTTGAATGTATAATAACAGTAATAAGCAAAAGCATTACTATGATTAAACCTTTAATGTGATTAATGCTCTTTGGAAGAATTACACCTAAAGCCTTGAAAGCACAATGGAGCTGGGGAGAAAAAACAAAAGGTGTTCAGACTTGGAAATGAAGAGATGCAGCTGCTCAGCTCATCATTTCTACTTCTGAGTGTGTACAGGAATGACAGTTCAGCCACAAACCCAGGGACTGCTGGGACCAAGGGAGAAACACAAGCGACCCAAAATAACAAGAGTCTGGGAAAGCAACACAAAGCCCACCTAGCAGGGGACAAAGGACACACAGAAAGTTGGTGTTATCCTAACACAGTTATCAATATTGACATAATCCCCAGCGTTCATAAGGGTTTGAAGTCCCACGAGGAGTGATGTGAAGCCCTGCTGCAGTGGTTGGAGCTGTGGATTAGGGACCACTTTCTGGGCATGAAGCAGAGCAGAGAAATCATCTCCCTCTTGGTTCTCCAGAGGGAGCTTTTCTGCACAGCTTTGCAGTGGAAGGAGAACAACCTCCTTCTAAGAATACACAACACAGCTTTACACATTAATGACATTGGTAAACATGTTCAAAAGATAACCCCAGAAATGTGTAAAACCTTGCAAATGTGTATTTGCTTCTGGGAAAAGGGAAGTGACCTTTAATTTTTACCAGCCTGGGTAAAGATTAGCCCTAGAGAGTTCATATTATGTATTTAAAAGACTTGTCACTAAAATCAGATCCAAGCTTCTTAAGCAATGAGCTATTGGATGAGATTCAGCTTATATGGATTCAGGCTCCTGCATTGGAAACCCTCTGCTGGGGCCTGGTGTGAGCTCAGCTCCTGGCTGGCTGCTCTCAGGCTGAAGATGTTCAAGATGACTCACATGAAACATGGGCTACATGAGCAGCAGATGTCTCTGTACAGAACACCACTTCAAGCTAAGGGCTGATACAAACTTGCCCTGTGTCACAGACTCACAAAGTCCACCTTCCAGATGTTTCGTGCAGAGCCAAAAACCACCTCTCAATGCCCTACTACATCTTTCAGCCCATAGCAAAGACCAAAAGAGCAGAGATTTTTTTTTTAAATTAATGAATGAATGTAGATCTCTTGACAGATAAACTTTAGAAATATTCTACCTTCAAAATTAGTTACATTCTGTTTCCTGTTATTGTCTCTTATGGACCCAGCAATCTTCCTCTGTGTATTTGAAAAAAGCAAAACCAAGCTGGGAATACTGCTATTATTCGAGCCCATATTCCCACTGGTTTAGTTTCTGTTTGGGATGGTATGCAACACTGACACCAAAGAGATGGATATAGTAGGACCATGCTGTGCTCTCAGGCTGATAGAGACATAAAAAGGGCTTTACAAAGTTAAAAAAAAAAAAAAAAAAAAAGAGGAAAATGCTTTAAAGCAATTGTTTATAAATTGTTTTCTAGAACTGTAATACTAGGTTTTGTACAAGATGCATTTTTAATGATATCTGGCCACACTGCTAACTGTGTTTTTGAAAATAAGTGAATGCTGCCACTCTATGTATTTTTCAGAAATTAATGGAATGGGATGTACCCACAAAATGATCTTTAACTGCACCCTTTTTTTTGTATTTGCAGATTTCATCTAATCTTTGTACTTGATTCTAAGCTGAAAATTCTCCTGGATAAAGTCTACGCATTTCTAAGAACAAGCAGTTCAGATATTCCTATTCTAGTGACCACCATACCACAAGAACTGAAATAGCATCAATTAAAATTGTCATTGACCTCTTACAGAGCACTGATATTAGGGCCATTCTCCCTGTGTCCCAGCTGTTTGTTGTAGCCGTATATACAACGGGGTATTCGCTTTCCTCTGAACATTGGATAGATTAAACTGTCCAACGTTTCCAATTAAAAACAATTTGTGTTCTACAGTGGATTTAACTACTTAATTAAATCACTCATTATGGATCTCCTCACAGCCTTATTTTCAGCTCTTCCCATCAGTCTGTAAATTTTTCACTTATGGATCTAATAAAACCATCAGGAAACCTACATTTCATTCATATGCCAAATATCACAAAAATGTAATTAAGAATCATTACTAGGATTCCATCTGTCACTTCTGTGCACTGTCAGTGCACCTGACTCCTCCGTAAGCAGAGTGTTAAGAAGTCTGCAAATTACTACAATATGAGAAGAGAAAATGCCTGTGCTCTCTAGATATCCTTAAACTGTGTTCTCTTTACAACATCTCACAGTGCTCCTTCTCAATCCAGTGCTTTTGTGGGAGTGAAATGCTTCTCCTTGCTTTTTGGGAATATTGCCAATCCACTTCCTGGCCACTTTGGGATGCGCCTGCCCTTCCTCATGTCTGTGTTTTGTTCCATTGAGGCCAGCATGATGTCAGGCCCTCTCTGCTGCTGTGTATGCATGCAGAATTAATAGACTTCATCTACTACAAAAAGATGTTGGCAGGAGTTTTGTTGGCAGCAGGCAGAGTAAGCACATAACTCCCTTAGACGCTTAGTTACCCTGGTTGCCAGCCACATTCAATATTGGCCCCAAGGTGTTTCCTCTTGACTTTTAGAACCTTCTGGAGTCACCATCAAGCACTTTCTCTATGGCAGTGACTCCCTCACCTTCCAAGTGCCAAACTCAGGCTCACCTGAGTCCTCCCTGTCCCACCAGCAGATACCAGGTGTGCCCAGCCAATGGGCAAGTCAGCAGCACTGACTTTCTCCTGCAGACATGTCTAACCTGCTGTGATCACCAGTTACGTAAGAGTTTTCACCCTTTCTTCCCCCAAAATGCAGGTTTGGTGTCCAAAGCTACATGGAAGTCCTTTATTTCTAAGTAAATGGTGAATCTGGTTGCTATAAATTAAAATGCAAATTGCAGTTGTTACTCTCAGTCACTCCTCCCTTACCAAAACAATACTGAGCTTTAAGAAGCAGGTGACAATCAGACACTTACCCTGATGGCAGCTCCTATCAGCAGATGAAAAGATTAAAAATAGTGAGTTCTCTTTGGAGACTTTCAGCACCAAACCCAAAAGTCTGTTTAAGGATTAAGCAATAAGTATGTTCATTTAAAAAAAAAAAATTTTTTTTTCCTTTTTTATTTACTTTGCAGAGGACATGCACCTCAACTCTCTCACAGAAATGGTCTTCAGAGGTGAAAATTTTAAGCTTTTTTTTTAACAGATACTGTTTGCAGAGAAACGTGGTTGTGTTTGAATGGAGGGCATAGGTTGTGTCTTCAAAACACTAGTTATATTTAACAAAATACTGACACAGGCCTGCCATGCAGAAAGCTTGTTTCTGAGCACTAAAAGCCAGCATAAAAGGGGAAAGCCGATCCTGGCCTATTTTTTCTGGAAAGCTTGGCTCAACTCCAATCTTCCCTCAGTTTAGAGAGTACTTAAACTACTTGTCAGCCTAAGAAAACAAAACTAAGCCACTTCACATTTTTGGGATCATTTTCCTTGGGAACTGTTCCCCAGTCCTCTCCCATGTACCTGAATTTCTGTGCCAGTCACAGGTTAACATAGAGTGACAAATCCCCATGCGGTGCCTTCGTTGCAGGTACCCTGGAATCGCTACAAATGAACCTTTTTATCGTAGTAAAAAGAGGTGTGGTTTGGTTTGCGCCTGTCAGAGGGGCTGGGGGAGTTTTCACAACAGAGAATCAACACTGCTTTTATTTTAGCAACAAGAGCTGTTCAAGTGATGGTATTTAAGGAATGAGGTCACATATTCAAGCTGTTTAGATACAACTGTGTTTGGAGATGTCAGGCTCCAAAGTAGATAAAAAGGGCATCAGCTTATCAGCCAGGCATTTCTAGTGCTGGGCATGTGAAGTGAACTCCAGCCTGCCACACAAAGATGCTGCTGAAGCTCTTGACATTATATAGCAGTTAACAAAATAAAATTACAAGACCTGATGCATGTCTCTGAATGCCTACACTTCCATGATTCAGGGAAAAAAAATGAGCATTCTTACCTAAGTCAGTAAATTTTCTCTGTTAGGAAAGGTTTCAGTAAGAGAGGTGTTGCAGCAGGAAATCTTACACAATCTAACTTGTTTCCTTACTAAATTAGTGAAACTTACTCAGCAGTGTAAAGCACTACTCTGAGTTTATAATGTCATCCAGATATAACTAATTAACATGGAAAATTTGGCTCAAAATTTTTGGCAAATGACAGAATATATTTGAGTGTTCCCAGGTATCCATACAAAGACCAAAATCTACACTAAGTATCCCACCTGGTAAAAAGCCAGGCCAATGGCTGACACGGTCTGAAATTAATTGGAATGACTGGAACCTCAGTAGAAATTTGCTTAATCACAGCAAGACTTTAATTTGATCTTTCGTAATAAGATCAACAAATGGTTGATAGTCAAGCCCAAATCTGATTTACCATAAGCACTTCAACTGAAATCCACAGGAGTGTAAACACTGAGACCAGATTTTGTTTGGCCCACAAGACTAAGTTTCTTTTCAAATGTAGTCAGTTTGATGATAGTGAAATGTCCTATTTCCTAAATACCTGTAGCATGACAGGTCAAATGCAGGGACACAGACAAGTCTATCCGACAAATTTAGATTTTGTCTCCCAGCCCACGTAAATCCAATGTTTTTTCTCTCCTGTAAATTTCTTCTCGATGGTTAGCAAGTGATATGTCCTTTCTTAAAGCACATTTTAGAAAGTGTACTTGCTGCTTCAGTTATTAAAAATATATTTCTGATATGTGTTTAAATTATAATTCCTGTTACAATAGAGCCAAAAATGAGGCATAATAATTGCTTGTCTGAAGAATTTACACTGTAAAGGCTCCACATTGAAAATATTTCCATGCAGAGTTCAATAAAAGTATTCACAAAAAGAAAATAATTCATGTGCATAAAAGTTGCAGAGTCCAGCCAAAAAATATGATGGCACTCAGTACAAACCCCTGGCAATTGTCTTTAACACATGCAGGGTAAACCAGGCTGTCAGGCAGTGATCTGCATTCAGTTTTTATGAAACATTAATGACAAATATCCATCCTCTGACTTCAAAAATGCAAAAATGTTTACAGGCCTCATACATCAGCAGATACTTGCATTAGGCTGCAGTAATTTACATAATCACAGATATCAAGTTTGGGCCTTTGCACTGGTAAATATTCCAATAAACCTTAAGTTTCTAGCTTCCCCTGAATTGTATTTTACTGTTTGTGTATTGAAGCAACAGAAGATTGCAACAGAAATAAAAATATATACAGCCCACTTTGATTTAGATTGTTTTATGTATACACTGGAGCCAAAAATACTCAACAAGCCTCACCTGCACATGTGAATTTTCCTCAAGGAAATAAGCCTATGTTGCCTAACAGCAACACCAAGGTGCATAAAGAATTAGCTCCAAAGAGAGGACCTGAATTTCAGGAACTATCCCTGAGAACTTGCCGGAGTGCCTGCTCCCATTATTTCTGCACAGCCCCAATGCACTGCAGAATTAGCCCTGTATGATCCCAGGAATACAAGAGTACTTAAGTATAACTGAAAGATATCACAACTTCAGCCTTGCCCAAATTGGATCTTCCAGAAGATTCGTTATGGTAAAGAGAAACAGCAGATGGATGGGTAAAATCTTTAGTAGAGACTTAATTCATAGCAGTCAAGCAAAAGCCTGACATAATCCTGCTCAAGCATAACAAAAAAAAAAATCACACAGCAAGTTAAGCAGAGAATTATTTCACTAAATTCTGACCAGAAAAAATAATTCAAGAAGTGTCCCTTTCCTCCTTATAGCCCAGACAGCAACCACGTGAGCTGTAAGATACTCAGTATTTATCTCTAGGGAGAACGCAGAAATGTGGAATGTCCAGCTGGAGAAATGATCAGTGAAAGTTCTGCCATGGAAAGTGAAAGTACTAAAAGGAGAAGCTAGTGGGTAAACAGAGAGCTGAAACCGAGTTCCTGTTTGAAAAAAAAATACTTTCACTGACATGTCTACAATTATTCATCTTTCATTTCCATGCTCTACTGATCATTCTTTTCTTTCTCTCCATCCACCAACAGCAGACAGTTTTTGTCCTTTTCTTGTTCCAAAATGCAATTAAAGCCTGTCTGAAACAGACTGCTTTTTCTTCCAGAACTTTGATCTTGCTCTTTTGACTTAGGCTAAAAACTTTCGACCAAAACCCTGTTATCTGTACAGTACAATAAACACCTGAACAACCTCTCAAACAAAGGAAACCTATCTCAAGTTGCCCATTAAGCAATTTTCAACCAAGGTAATTTACTTCCATTGTAACCAATTAGTAGGGTACTAAGAGCATTCTACCACTTCATTATTTATGTTATCGAAGTGTGGGTAATCTGCCACATCCAAATGTCGCATGGCTGAACAAGAGCTTTCATTTTACATACCTGAGTCAGAAAAACTGCTATTGCTTCTTCCAGGCGGAGTTCAAACAGACATGAATGACCGAGTCTGTTTTGGTTATTGACCGGATATACCAGCAATTACAAGTGTTTCTAATTTTTTGTAAATTGAAGGTACATTACAATTGTGCTACGTACTGCACTTATTTTGGCCACATCCTCAGCTACCATAAACAAGGAGATGCCAATTATGTTAATTACCCCGTGCCATTGAGGCCAGCTGAATGTAACTGCCTCCTAGAGGTGTCTGTGTTTTTTAGGCTTGCCCTTGTTTCTTATGGAGAAGCAGAACCACTGACTGTAAATGCCAATAGAGTAAGCCTGGAGTAGCCTCTTCTCAAATCATACATTCTCTTATCAGCAACCACCATCTAAACCCATGCTGTTACACCTCACCTCAACACTCTGCCTTCATTCCCTTCCTCCTTTTGAGAAATATAGTTATTTCCATCTTTCTGCGCTTGTTTCCTTCTAAACACTCTCTAATATTTTTACAGTTTTTAAACAAAAATATATTTTGATTTTTTTATTTGAGGAAACAGCGATAAAATTCACTGGTGACTATTTAAAGGGACACAGACCTGTGAGGTGACAGCAAACCTTGTCCCCCAGCCTTAGTCTCCAGATTATCCCATCTCCTTAGGGAATTTTTTCCCTGAATTCCACAGACATAAAATCTTCATGGCTTGACTTCCTCATTTTGCAGACACATAAAAGACACTACTCTCATCTCTGACAGGCTTTACTGTTCTTTCTGGCTTACTCTCAGAGTAATAAACAGCAGAACTAATTTTCTATCTGCCACTCACCTTCCTTTGTAAATGTAACATTTACCTCCATGTGTTACCCGATAAACCAAGCCAATTAATTGTTTGTTTTAAGACTGGATCTCTTGCTCAGTGTCAAGTGAGATAATAGTGAAAAGTCCTAGAGACACCGGGATATCACTCAGCTCTAAGGAACATGCTATGTAAAGTTCTCTCAAATATTTTAAGTGTTCTAAGGCAGAATCTGTAGCCTAAATTATCTGTACATTTCCCTGTCTGTGAAATAGGTTTCTCTTTTCCAGCCCCTGTTGTGCTTCATGCATTTTCACCTGCCAAAACCCAGCACTAGGTAATTTCTTCCCACAAACACCCAAGTGGGAATCCTCACTAAACAACCTCTGCAACCTCTTTCAGCACAGTGCAGTGGCATAACCATATTGGGCTTTTGGGAGAAGCTGATGGCTGCATCTGTCTGGGGACTCCATGTACTTTGAAAAAAAAAGCCCAAATATTCTCATATTATTCAACTTCGAAAAAAGCTTGCCTGAATTAAAGGTATTTCCTTCCCTGCCTTTAAGACATACCAGTAGAGGCAGCACTTTTTTCTGGTTGGATTATAGACTGATTATAAAGGTTTGGTTTTGGTTTTTCCCTATACAGACAGCAGTATTGTCGGTTCATGAATCTTCCTCATTCTTTTTTCAATACTGCAACAGTGAAATACTGATCCAACCAGCACACTTCCTACAAACACTGCAACATGGCATATGCCAAGCTCTCTGCAAGCAGGGCATGAACACGGAGCATCAGGGAATTTACTCCACAGAGTTTTCCTGGAAGTTGGGATTACATGCTAAGCCTGAAGGATAAACATTTACATTTTTTAACCTTATCACCAAAATCTGTCTGTTACATACACATGAATATCTGGGAATCTGAAGCCTTCTAAAAAGCAAGAGGGCGGGCTGAGGCAATGGGGACAATGGAATCTTTTCTCTCACCACGGTGCTGACACACGTTTAGTGGCACAGAAGCAGCTCCTAAAGAGGAGCCAAGTAGTCACATGCTTACCCAGAGCCTGCTTTAGTCACAAGTCATGGAGCCAGACAGGTCTTGTTACTGCCCTGGGCATGAACAGAATTTAGGCATTTCTTTTCCCCATCAACACCCCAGTAGGAATTCTAACTTGGAAACTTAAAGGCCTCCTTGATCTCACAGGGATGCAATGCAGGGGCTGAGCAAATACCCTACAGATAATGACTAATCATCTAAAAACACACCCAGCTCATTTTCCCAGTGAAATGTAGCAGCTACAGAAAATCCACTTACAGCCCGTCAAAGATGGGTGAAAGAAAGAAAGGAAAATCACAAAGGAGCCAATTCTTACTCTTTTCCCCTTTTTTTGTCATTAGTCAGAGCCCATTAAGCCCAGCTCTGACTTCCTGCTAAGGAGAGAAACCCCGTGCAGATATAATGGGGAAATGGAACGTGAGGAGCCCTGGCCCAGCCTGTGCACTGCCATCTGCTACCATCAGCTTCCTGGTGACAAGGCTTCATTACCACGAGTGTCTGCCCATAGGGATCTTGAATGCAGCCAGGCCATTGCCCTCAGGCTGTCTGGCTAAGCAGTTTTTGCCTGAGAGAATGTTCAGTTTTTTCACCACCGGGAATACATTTTAGTTTTAGTTTATTTTATTTATTTCAGTATTTCCTAATTAGAGCTACACTTCTAAATATCCAAGGACAGGTTTGGCTCTCAGTGGGTAAATGCTAGGGAACAGCTCAGAAAGGAATCCACAACTAAGCCTCTTTTTTTCATCCTGAGATAAAGGATGAAAAACAGGACACACAAAAATGGACAGAGACCAAACTATTAAAGACACTACAAGATCAAATTCTATCATCAATATAATATGAACTATACATACTCTGCAAGAATTTACCAAATCTATTACTACAACTACCAGTCTTTTCAAGGGTGTGGAGAAATAGCAGCAAACTCTGAGATGGGTGTTCCTCGTGAAAATTACATGCTGTAATTGCACATGCTATAATTTCAATACAACATTGACCAATGCTTTGGATCATCATACATAACGTAATACCAGCTTTGTATTTACTACTTAGGAATACAGGAGACAAGTCTTCAGAAAAAAATCCTGACATAAAACACATTAAGTGCAGAAAGGTTGCCTGTCAGGGTGGTGAGTCTGGTGCCAAAAAGTATGGAACTTTTTGTGTGCATGGAAGCAACGTGACAAGCTTTTGTAGGCTGTCTACAGACACCTCCCTCTTTACATTCTGCACACATTCTATCCTGCAGGAGCTGGTTTTGTTTGCAGATGACAGGGTTTCTCAGCAACGTAAGAATGTGAAGCAGAAACAACATGTGCCAATAAGAACAATGCAGAAAGTCAGTCTTGGTTCCCTTTCACAATCTGGTAGTTTTCCTTTCATGCCTTTCCCCTGCTATGCTCTTTGCCTACAGATTACACAACAATTTTCAGAGCCCATCTCAGGTGTGCTCCTGCTGAGTACACAAAAATGCCCCAAAGGAAGAGAGGAAATAAATGGCATAAATGTAAGTACAGAGATGAAATGGTTCTGCTTCACATGCAACTCCACAATACAGGTAAATATTCAAGGTCCTAGCTACATTACTGGGAAAAATCTCAGACCTGATGCAGTTTTAGGTCTGCTGGTAAGCAGGATTGCCACTCTTTAGCTTAGCACTCATATTCATCCCACCTGGATATGATGAGTGCTTCTGAATAATCATACTGGTTTTACCTGATCCATGAGTGGACAAGTAAAAAAGGGCTCTAATGATCAGTTTAACATTCAGGAAACAAGCATACTAGAAAGCCATTTAAAGCTTTTTTTTCTTAATGGTTAGATCTTGGAGTAGAACCATTGATCTTTTTGGCACTTTTGACCACAAATAATATTTCTTAGTACGGATGTCACCACATTAATCAGATTTTAAATGCAGCCCCCTAACTATCACTGAGACCTGTTTCTTCACTGTCACCAAAACTCATTATCTTTTGCATCAAGCCTCAAACTGATAGGTAGTGGGATGAACTACAGCAATAAAATAGCCCCATGTAGCCAACACCAAAGTTCTTTGTCATTCACACACCCCCTCTTTAGGTGAGGAGAAGCAAGAACAGCCTTGAGACTCAGCACTTTTGGGAAGGTCCAGCCACCCAGGCTAAGCAATATTCACTTACCATCTCTAGCTTTGTTTGCAGAACTTGAAACCAAGTGGAAAACAATACCAACAACTCCTTGCCACTCAGCTCCATTTGTCCTCGAACAGCTTATTTTGGGGAGGAAAGAAATTTGTTGCTGGACACACTTCATGCCTTCACAAAGCAGCACAAAAGAAGGGAAGAAGTTATGGCTCAATTTCACTGTTCCCAGCAGGCTTATCTCCTGCATACTGTCCATCCAGCCCCGAATATTTATATCACTGCCAATCAACAGACTGTGTTCTCTCCCAGACTGCCAGCCAAAGTGATTGCTCAGAGCCAAGCTGCTGCTGTTCTTCCCTGTCCTTTCCAAGGACTCAACTTCACATCATCAGATAGAGAAAGATCAGCCTGAACAAGATGAAAATTCACATAATCTGAAGTCTCAAAACAAGAAAGATTCACCCACTGTCTCAAGAACAAAGAGCAGAAGGAGCAATCAATTTGTTAGATCTAAGATCTTTTAGAAGCAGTGTTGCATCGGAAGACTCTATAAGAATAATATGAATATTTTGGTAGCTAAGTCTGTGAAGAGGGTGGTTGGAGCATCACAGGAGAGGTGATATTTAGCTGGCCATGTGCCTGCCAGCTTGAAGAGATCAATCACTGCCTGATAGAAAAGGTGATGGATTTCAGAACAGAACAGGAACTGTAAGTCAGCACTTCCAACACACTGGATGTCAGCCTGACTGTTCATCCAACATGTCCACCACATGACTAAAGGAACTAGGATAGAAATTATTTTTGTCCGTGTCATTCCTCTGTTTTGTCATCCCTTAGATTACCATCTGACCAGATGGGATAAGTGTCAAAGTTAAATCTGCAGCATCTGCCCCACTCATTCTTAGCAAGATGTGGGGAACATATTATTTTACTAGCAGTACTCTGAAGAGTCACAGACCTATTCTGTAACTTATTCAACACACAAGGGCTTATTTGGCTTGCTTGCAAGATGGAGAGAGAATCAGCTTCTCAGAATGTTGTTTTTTTTCCTAAACTTGCCTCTAATTAAGATATTTTATTTATCCAGGACAGTTAAATTTTATTTTAATAAAATGCCTTTTGAAACGACTATGGAATTTACTCATGCTCTGCAGATGCAGGGCTCTCCTCACTAATACCAAGCAACTTTTGGGATGTCAGTTTTTATCTGCCTCCCAGGCTGCCCACAGTTTTTGACAGTGGGCCAGACTCAAAACACAATCACTCAAAGAAAATAAATTTTCAGCTAAGCACATTCATTTCCCTATTCGTTAGCATGGTTCACAGCCTCATGGCAGTGGTATTTTCACAGGAATGTGGCTCCATGGTGAAGATAGGATCATTGAAATGTGCTCTTCAAAGAAATAGAGGTCATTATATATACTCTTCATTGTTCCCCAGATACTGAGAAACACATTGTTTTGCTCAAACTGAATTACTAACATGAAGACTTTGAAATGCTTGTGCCATATAGTTCAGAAGAAGCTTCCTGAATTCCATTACAACTAAAAAAGGATGAAAAATACGACTGTAGTATTTTTGTCTCTATTTAACTCTTTGGCTGTCATCTTCTGTTATGAGGCCCAGTATTTGCTAAATTTCATTCCCAATCCAGGCCTATGATGGACTAATTTGACAGCACTTTTGCATACACCTGTATGCACTGTATGTGAAACACACCACTCTGTGTTACCTCAGCTCTCTGTTTGCCTAGAGCAATAAACAGAAAAAGAAGTTGAAGAAAATATAAAAGTGGGGCTTTTTTCCCCCCAAAAAAGCCAGTAGTAAATTACATGTGTTAGAACAGGCCTGAGAACCAAGTTTAAATCAATCAGTTATAATAAAAATTAGGACAAGGTAATAGCTACTAACCATAAATCAAATTGTGACCTGTGTTTAAAAGTGGCAAAAAAAGAAAAGTCTAGAATATAAGCCTTAATTTTTTCCTGCTTCTGAAGCAAAAGACAGAATGGGAATGAGTTCAACCTACTCCAGTACTCCAGTTACTGCTAGACGATGGATAACTTAATGTCCTGGATTGTTAAGATATTCTATTTGCCATCTAATAAAGATGGGGTTGTTATCTTATGTTAATTGGGCAGTTTTTTCTTATCTCTTCCACA
Organism: Dicaeum eximium; assembly: GCA_013396995.1. NCBI lineage: Eukaryota > Metazoa > Chordata > Aves > Passeriformes > Dicaeidae > Dicaeum > Dicaeum eximium. Next base: position 70,104 of record VWZP01004824.1, on the reverse strand, counting down.
AACAATCTCTTCCTCTGGGAGATATCTTCTGTTAATGGGCCATTTAGCCTAACTGCATGACTGATAAGATGGCATCATCCCATTGTGAGATGCTCTGCCCAGGGGGAGGAGCCAAGCATTCCTACCTGAATAAAATCAGACTTTGAAACACTGAGAGATTCATTTCTTTCCACTGGATTCCCAGAGGATCAGCTTTCTCTCCACTGCATTCCTAGAAGAAGACCAGGCCCATCTACACCACCGTACCATTTTCAGAGGGAACCTACACTCTTTTCTACAGGATCACTGCTTTAACAGAACTATATCTTCCACTCCAGGAGGCCTGCAGCCACCATTCAGCTGGACTGTTATCAACAGCCTGAACTCCAGGGTGGCAGGTCGTATCCTGACTCTCTCAGGGGTTTCTCTTTTGTTTGTTTTCTTTTGTCTGTTTGCTGGTACTAGTTACATTTGGGTTTTTTTTTAGTTTTCCTAGTTATTCCTATTCCCATATTTTTGCCTGAAATAATTTTAATTTCAAAAATTGTGGTGATTTGAAGGAGGGGGTTTATCTTTTCCTTAGCAGACACCTGTCTTTTTAAACCAAGACACTTCATTCATCCAACTTGCAGCATTCCCTGAGGTTGCCAAGACTCAGAGAAGACAAAACTCCTCCAAATTCCAGCGCAGGTCTGCAGGCTTTGCACCTCCAGCACAAGCCGCAAAGCTTGGTGTCCCTTTGGGAAGCACTCTGAAGTGTGGGACACTATGAAACGCCCATGTGGCCCTTACCAGTATTGAAAAATGTCCATTCAAAAAAGTATTGAAGCTTTACCAAATTTGGCCTCTTAACTTCAGACTTGGCAGTTAAAGCCCCAAGCAAACAACAATATTCCAACAATACTGTTTTTCCAGTGCCTGGAAGATATTTTTAGGCTTCTGGATCTGGCAAAGGAAACTTCCTCTGTTCTTCTGGTGCTCCTGAAATGGAGAATAATTTCTGCAAGCAAAGAGGAAGAAAGCTGCAGTCACATGCAGTGTCATACAGATGAAGTCATGCACTGGCATAACAGAGAGTGTTGTTAGTTGTCAAAGGCCATCTGTAGCCAGAGACTTAAACTGTCATCCTGAAAAAAGATGCAAACAAGCCTAATGGGAGATTGCATTATCCTCTTCCTGGCATTCAATCAATGAAGCTTGTTCTCTGAATAGATATAGAAAACAAAGGGCCACATACTTTCATTCTCTTTTTTTTCTTCTTTAGAAAGAAAATAATTATTTTTTGGCAGTTGCTATGTTTTCAAAATTACAAGAAAAATAGGAAGAACCAAAGAACTCCAGAACTGAAGGGTCACTTGTCAAATGTGGCTTGTGTGTACTCGTTTGCTCCTACAGGAAGGGAGGGATTGCTCTACTGTTTGCAGAATTGACTCAGAGTTTTGATTGGATCATTTAGGGGTGTTCTATGTAAGCAATTTGACACGCTGTTTATGTGCTTTCTCTGGTCTTGGAGGTGTGAGGAGTTATTTTACAGTGTCAAATACGCTGTGGGAACTGCTGGAAAAAGGTACTAAATAGTAGGAGATCCATTCCTTGGAGCAGGAAATGGAGACACACTTAGAGATGATGCATTAAATGTTCCCGAGGGAAAGCAGTGACGGCTCCCAGTACATTTTGTGTCGTTCCAGCTGGTGTCAGATTTCCAAACCAACCTGCAACAGAAGCCAGATGTGCTGGGGAGAGGTCCCATCCCACCATGTGTAGGCCCCTGGGATGCACGAAGGGAAGTATTCTGAGGCCGTGTTCCAGGAGGCAAAGATAAATGTGCTTGTTTGGTTGGTCCTAGTGCAGGCAGAGGCCAAAGAAGAGGAGCACTGAAAAATGAAAAATTAGTCTTGGGATCTGTGCCTGGTACTGATGCAAATGAAGGTGAAATTGTACAAACAGCAACACAATCAGTCCATTCATTAGTCCTTCATTAGCAGCTTTTCTTTGCAACTCCAGCAGGAAAGAAAAAACCTTCCCTCTTTTTCTGAAGGATCAAGAGGGCTGAGACAAAAGCCTAATTGGTGAGTATAGGGCCTGCACACTGTAAGGGCATTTGTAATGCAAATGTACTAGCCTCGAATCCATAGGCGGTGTTAGTGTAATTCAATTTACAGAGCCTTTGTCCTGTGGAATCTCACTGAGCATATGATAGGGAACCTCAGCTTGTGGCTAAACAGAGTCTGCGACAACCAGAAAAGCTTCCAGCCACCTGCTAAAATACACATCTATACTTCGTATGAAACCAAAGGCAATTGGTCATCTCACTCAGATTTACAGGAAAGGTCAGATTTCCATAACGCTTGCAAATCTAATGTGCTGGCCTTGCTTACCCACAGGAACACAATCCTTAGTAGTGAAAAAATGCTTGCTTTAAAATCTTTTGCATTCGTTTTACAGAAGAAAAGTTTTTCCTCTTTTACTCCCCTGGATGATCTAACATTACAGTTCTGTTTACATGTATGTGGATTACATTCTGGGCTCCCAGATTCCCATACTGTGAACATTCCTGCCACTCCCCATTAAAACAATATGACTTGAGCTTTTTACAAACCTCGATGTCAAAATTTTCCACACCATTGGCTGCAAATTTTGGAGAGCTTTTGAGCAAGAAATTATTCAGCTGTTTCCAGGAAATAAGTTAAAGGGGAAAACACACTGTCATGGTGATAGTAAAAAAGAAATTCCTAGAGTATTTAGAGGGTTGGGTTTCGGGTTGTTTTGTTTTTTAACTGGAAGACCATGTAACTGGTAAGGTGCATCTTGTTGTCCCTGAAATAAAGAAATAAATATTAGAATTATAGAGAATCAGAGAATTGTCTATAGAGAATTCCCTATAGAATAGGTTTGGAAGGGATCTAAGAGATCATCTTGTTCTACCCCCTGCCATGGGCAGGGACACATTCCACTATTGCAGGTTGCTCCAAGCTCTGGCCAACCTGGCCTTGGACACTGCCAGGGATGGGGCAGCCACAGCTTCTCTGGGCAACCTGTGCCAGGGTCTCCCCACCCTCACAGAGAATTCCTTCTGTGTATCTAAATCTCCCCTCTTTCAGTTTGAAGCCATTCCTCCTCATCCTGTCACTCCACATCCTGATGAAGAGTCCCACTCTATCTTCCTTGCAGGCCCCTGAAGATCCTGGAAGGTACTGGGAGGTCTCCACAGGTGAGGTGCTCCAGTCGCCTGATCAACTTTGTGGCCTCCTTTGGACTTTCTCCAGCAGTTCCATGTCCTTCTCATGTTGGGGGCACCAGAACCATATACAATATTCCAGGTGGGGTCTCACAAGAACAGAGGAGAAGAGGAGAATTACCTCCCTCAGAAGAATTCTAACTCAGATGTACCTTGTAGAGTTACTTTGCATTTGAAGCCCCAAAATTTCTAGAGATCTGAACATCTTTTATGTTATAGACAAGTAATGAGATTGTTGGCTCTCACAATTAAGGGCTGAACCTTATGAGTATGTGAAGAGAAGTTTTATAGAAGTATAGTTACGTTACTGCAACGTATCCCTCCCGGATCCCTGGATAGTCTTGATGGTCCGGGCATTTGAGGGAGAGGCAGGCTTGTTACTAAGAGACACAGCATGGCAACATCTGACTTCCAATCAAGTTACAAGAAAGCAGTTTACATCAATGGACAGCGACAAATAGACAGACTTAGGGAAGGGCTAAGGTTACCTAGTGCAACACCAAGGGTATAAAAGGTGGAGCAGCTATTTTGTAGACTAGCCAACCACTTAGGTACGAGTCCATGTGGAGGGGTGCTCCCAGCGCTGTAATTTTTCCTTATTTACTCCTTCTGTTGTATTTTTGCTAAGGTTTTAATAAACATTTTAAAATTTTGAGAAGTGAGTGGTCGTTTCTCACATTTTACAATTCTGCATGTAATCAGACAGTGCAAGCACTACCCACCTGCAGGACTTCGATCAGTAATTGCTGAAACCAGGTGCTAGAACATGAAGGCACTGAAACTAAGGTCAGGAACCTGCTTACCCCTGTCCTGCCCATGGTAACCTCCTCCCCAGTGCAAAAGGCAGCTGTTCTCTCCAGATTGACACAAGGACGTTATGCAGGAAGTGAGCAAAAAGGGATAAAATATCTTGCCTGCATAGCCACAGAGAGCTGATGCTATCTATTAAAGATTTCTCCTATTAAAATAAAATAAAGCATTGCCAGGTTACCTAGAGAGATCACAGATGGGGACTTGGGGCACCACAGCTTGTTTCTTACTTCTCCCTCTTAGTTCCCATCATAACACTTGTAACACAATGCATCACACTCACTGAGCTGCTGATCTGTAGTGTGGCAGGGCTGGATTTTAACCGCAGGGAGAAAAGCAGTGGCTCAGTGTTCAACTCAGGCTCTTGGGAGGAGTGCCTTGTACCACAGTGGGTCCTGCCTCTGGACTCACAGAGCAGCCCTGATGCAATTCCAAGTGTGCTTGCATGTCAGCTGAAACATTGCTGCAGAAGTAGGATTAAGGGAAATTATTACTTCAGAAAGAAAGTGCAAAAATACCAATAATCCATAAGTAAATTGAAGGACTGCTTCAGGAAAACTAACACAGCCACAGAAATACCATTAAATTCTGTGGAGGCACAAGGAGGAACAAAAGAAATTCAAGACCAAAAGGGATTAAGCCTTTGGAAACAGACCAACAGCCAAGGATTCTTTGGATTTAAGGTCAGCCTTAGCCACTGGCTGCATTGCAGAAATCATATCTGAACAGATTAGAATAAATGCAGATTTCAGCATTGTGGTGCCTGAGACTGAACACTTGCCAGCCCTGTCCCTTGATTTGACTTCTGCTTAACTCCATGCCAACTCTGAACAGCACTTCTTCACATCATGGCTGATCAATAAGGATCTTTTATGCCCATTATGAAATATATAATACAGATAAGTGACAACAGGAGACAGAGGCATTCAGAGGAGAAAGCTGAACTTGAGCACATGATGCACTATTAATTTGTGCAGCGTGTGCTTGTGTAGTTAAACAGAGATGGCCAGGTCCACACATTCACACATTGTTCTTGACAATTTGGAAGGGACTAATTCCTTTCAACCAAAAGGTGGGCATACGAAACAACAGGAATCAAAACTGGAGAAACAACTGTCCATGGCGTTCCCAAACAATTCACAGGCTCAAATGCAAACCTTTAATTCGAGTTAAAATTAGCACAGCTGATACTTACCAAACGGGATTTATTTCAGACTCTGCCTTTCCATCTCCCTTTACATGAAAAGAACATGCCTTTAGAACAATTTAACATGCACAGCTACTGAATATGTTTAAGCATGACTCAGAGTGAAACATGCACTGCACAGCAGGAAAACATAGCCCTTGCTCTGCGATTTCACAGGCCTGGATACCAACTCATCATTATTCACATTTGACTTCAAGGGGAAGCTGAGGCAAAGGGACCCTAGTGCAAGGGACCCTAGTGAGGCCTAAAAGGACACAAACTGGGATCAGGAACAGCACACGGTGCTGAACACTGGACAGTTCAGTTCAGTCTCTCTACAATTTAAATTCTTACAAATTGGAATTATCTGCAAGGTGCAACATTTCTTCAGTAAAGTAAGAAGGTAGGAGAGACCTCCTCTGAGACCTCCCTGAGGTTCAGTTCTCATAAAAAGGACGGAACAGTCAGTTTGGCTGACTCAAGTTTGTCTATGTTTCTGGTTTTTTAAGAGAAGCTGACTCACATTTTGTAGATTGTTAGTAAACAAATTTTCAGAAATAAAATAAAGAAGGTCACAAAGAAAAGTAATTAATATTTCTGATGGGAATTTCAACTTGACAGGCCGTTTGCTGGGCAGTCTGTGAGAGAATAACACAGTCACCTGGCCTCTTGAATTAAGAGGCAGTGCTAAAGCCACATACAAACATAACTGGATTTAAAACTGGATACCTAATTAAACTTCACAGATTACATCAAAATAATTAAATCCATCCTTTCTCTCATACATAATTCTCAGGAATTTATTTTAGTAGTATCAAAGCAGAGTTAATGGTATTTTGAGGCTGTTTCAACATTTTAGATGGAGAATGGATCCAAGACATTATCTTCTTCCTTTCTTGCCTAGTTGCTGATGCTTGTGTAGCCCTTAAAGACATTCTACAAAAATTACTGGCCCCACCTAGCATTTGTTATTCACAACTGATAAAGTTTTTCCTATAGCACACAGAGTATTTACCCTAGATTGAAGTAAGAAAACCAGAACTGGATGGATCCTTACTGAAGCCTGAGATACAATTCATAGAAACAAAAACTAGTTTTAAACAAGCCCAGCTTGTTTGACTGAGACCTGGAAGTCCCCTGGCTGCAGCAGTCCTGAGGGGAGTCTGCCATGGGCTAATTTTCCCTGTTTCTGGACAGTCTAGTTCAGGGTCAGGTTGGAACCCCGGAAGCCACACTGCAATTTCCAGTGCAGACATGGCACTTGTTAAAGTCCATGCATTCATCCTGCAGTCATCAGGACTGTCCTGTTGGGATTACATCACCCTGGATTTACTTTTCCTTTCTAGAAACAGTCCATCCAGATGCTACAGCTCAATAATAAAGCAAAAGAACAGCAACAGAAGTACACTGGTTTCTTTAGTCCAGGGACAGTAACAGTAGTGAGGCATCAACAGTTCTCATCAACAACTCTTATTTCTACATCCTTAAAAAAGAAGATACTCTTGACAAGCCCTGGTGAAGGAACAAATAATGAGTGCTACTGGGTAATTTTGGTCACTAATATAAGCTTGGGAAGCTCCTAGGTAGTAGCCAAGATGATGTATGTGCCAAGAGGTCCTTTTGGCTGGATGTTGGTCTGCAGGAAGAGACCAATCTTAGGGCACAGGCACAAAACAACAGATGTTCTGATGCACCAGAAAGGAAGGGAAAAATAGCATTACCACAGAGCTTGCTGGGTGTGTTAGCACTGTGACAGGGAAGCCTCATAACTCGTTTGCAGCAGGAGGTATTTCTGGAAACCAAAATATTTCCATGTAGGGCAGTCTCCATTTCCCAGGACAAGGAACGATTTCTCATATACAGTTAAAGAACAAAATTATAAGGCACAGTTTATGTTCATGAGAAAAGTTCTTATCACACAGGGTAAATGGAGATCCCCTTAATGGAGAAAATGAAAGGTTTTCTGTTCTGTCCATGCCACCAAGAGTGAAGTCAAAGACACAATATATAGCAGAGATCCAGGTGGAAAAAAGTCCTCCTTATTTATAGCCCAGGAAAAATTCAGAATTAGAACTGAACTTTAGAAATTAAGCTTTTAATAGGATTCCCATAGACTTTCAAACAGCCCCTAGATACGAGAGAAGTTAAGATCCAAATTAAAGCTTCTCTTTTAACTCCCCCTCTGTGCCTAAAAATGTCTGTCATACATGGAATTACCCTGTCCTGAAATGTGGTAGTTCAAAAAGAAACATGAACATCTCCCAGCACCATGCTCAAAGCAATTGGGAGTGGCTTTTCTGATTTGGGGAAGTGAATTCAATGCCTGCTAACACCAATATCTCAGGTAGAACTGCAGCAGCTGTTGAAACTATAATGGCTGTCTTCCTTATATTCAATGTTTGCTTCAAAAACTACTAATAGTCATAACAGTTATACGACTTGTGAATAAAAATGAGAGTGAGCCAAATGAGTAAAAAGCAGCAAATTCGAAACAAATTTCCAATTATGAGTAAACTCTTTTAGAAACTTCAGGTTAAATGAACCACAGATGCAATTTGTTTATGGCCATGTTGTAAATTACAGAAAGACTGGAAGAGCCCAGTGTCTTCTCAATTTATTTGGAATGAACACCCCTTGCCAAAGGAAGAGGATGCCTCTTCCAGTGAATGTGCACTCTCAAGGACAGCAGTGCATGTTAGCTTGGTACACTTATTCTATCATAAGAAAGATTAAGATGTATTTCTATTAGATCAACACTGTCTCAGCACTAGGGAAATATTTATCCTTCCAGTTTCTTTTAAGATACATGCAATCATTATTGTAATTGTACACAGGGCAGAATGGTAACAGAGACAAATCAGGTCCCTTAATTACCACCCACTTAAAACTTGACAGTGTTGTTTCAGGTTAAACTTTGTTCTGCAAGCATATGTATTTATTTAGCATTTATCTCTATCCCAGAAGCTATGAGCAGCTCAACAGCTATGTTTGGAAATAGCTGCTTCTCTGTGTCTGGGACTTCAGCAACTGATGCACCCAACTGATGCAGGCCATCTAGAGTGATGGCAGCCAGAGCTTCCACGCTGTACAGAGGGCTTAGGACTCTACAAGGACATTTGCAGTCATAAATAATCCCCTCAAGTCCACAGACAGTCCAGGTAATGTCTATTTCCACTGACGTTAGGAGGAGACACTCTTAAAGGCTCAGGGTGTCATGCCTGGAACTAAGTTTCATTTTCCCTAGCAGCAAAGCAAGGTTGGTATTTACTGCAGAGAGCTATTACAAGGGTTGTATAATGTTGGCAGACTGCTGTGAGCATGAAAGATGTCTCATATCATTAAATATGTGACAGATGTACCTGCAGAGAACTCATTAATTCTGATTTCTATTCCTGTTAGTCTAGAAATATTAGCATCTAATTATTAGTTTCTAAAATACTCTGAAAAACTTTTTTTAACTGAAAAACTGTGTCAGCATTTATTTTGGAGTATTAGATGAAGTCTGTTCTCTTGTATGCCCCTCAAGTAATGTGTTACAATAACCTCAATTACCTAACAGAAAATGGTGGGCCCTCAGCAGGAAGGCTTTAAGGAGGAGCTGGGAGATCTCTGCTCAGTAAACCCAAATGAAGAAACCTTCAGTGGCATAAGAAAATTCTGAAAATGAAGGCCAAATCTACTGCATGTGTGAGACACAAACATTATGACAGCACTGTAAATATTCTGAGGTTTTACTGCAGTGCCCATAAAGGAGCAAAGGGCTGAGTGGGGACACAGCCAATAGCGTGTTGTGTGCTGCAACTGCAGTCTGCTATAAGGAAATCCAAAGGAATTTGCATATCTTCTTTCCTTAAAGAGCATCTAGTGGAAGAAAGACTGATTTTCCTTCTTCTGATGCTTTTTTCCCCCTGGAAGTCTCAAGATGAGTTCATTCTACACAGAAACCAGAGCTTGGAAGTAATACCAATAGCTGTGTACAAAACCCTGCAAAAATGAATTCATCCATCTTAGTGGCAGACAGAGATCATCCTCCCAAACACTGCTTCCCTGGAAAGGACAGCAGGACACCACATGTTGTTCCATACAACAGCATATGGGGACCAGGAATCTGAGGGTTTCCCCAGACTGCAGCTTTGGGGACAAAATCTTCTATCAGCTTAGACCTCTCAGCCTGCCTTGTTAGCATCTGTTGGCTTGAAAGCCTGACACAGGAAAACGTCGTTTAACTAGAAATACCAAAAAATGGGTATTCAGCAGCAATACCTTTGTAAACACTGAGTAAGAAAACCAAACTAGACCATGAAATAGAAACACTGCTTTACATCACAATTTGCAGCAATTACAACCCTGGTCAATAGCAAAGTTGGAAATAAACTTACTGCCCAACAGATCTTTGCAGGAGATAAGCTGTTTAATTATTTAATGATTTGGGGATGGAGCTAAAGAGAAGGGAAATGCACAGAGGAAACATGTGGGAATATAAACATTTGCATAGCATGGCAGCACAAATGTGGACATGAAAAATCCCAGTGTGGGTTTGCTGAGCTGTTTCCCACAGTACACGTACACAGCAGAGAGGTACTGCATTTGCATAGGCAAATCAGGGCAGTTTTCCCTCTCTGCTCACCTCACTGCCAATTATTAATTTTTTATTTGATTCTTCTGTTAATCTGGAACACAGGTCTGTCTTGCTGAGGCTAAGGGTTGTCTTTGTTCATGGAATAATATGCTCAAACAGTCTCCAGCAGTGACTGGGAGGCCTCTGCCAGTGACTCCAAAAGTCTTAGAAGCTTTTTCTTCCAGGTCTGCTCAGTGAGCAGCAACACTTTCCATAGGATCTGAGGGGTTTTACTTCCACACTTTTATTTTTAATTCCGACTAAATATTCACTAACTATATGTCTACCTTCTTTTTGTTTGACTAGGATTTTGGATCAGTACACTGTGATATCCCATGAACAAGAGTTCAGTCTCTGCCCATTCCTTCAGTACCTTTCACATTACAATCTCACAGAACTCAAGAGTCCCAGCTGAGTGGGATGAAAGTCTTTGAGATTTGTTTCTAAGCAGTACCATAAGTCAGAAGCCTCTAACAATATTTGCACTTTGGGAAACCAAACCAAATCTGGGTTCTTAACCAGCATGACCGCAGAAAAAGTAGCTTTTTCTGTTAAATAAATCACGGTGCATAAGCAAATGGCATATTGAATTTCTGAACTACTGCTAAGCAAGGAAGCAAACCCTAGGAAAGGATAACATTGTTGCTTTGAAGTGCAGCAAGGCTGAGAAAAGGCCAGTTTTTGACAGGTCTTAGGAATGGACTTCTGCTCAGCTTGGCACATTTTCTTTGTGCCATCCTAAACTATACTGAGAATTACAAAGAGGACACATGGAAGAAAAGAGACAAAGGGGCTTGTAAAGGGTCAAATAATTCAGCAGAAGCCATAGAATAAATAGAAATTATAGACACAGTTTGATACTTTCAATCCTGTGTAGAACTTCAGTGACATGCCATTTAGGCTATGTGTTAAACATACTTAGGTGGGTAACACGTATGCTGCAATACAGTGAAAACAACACATTTTAAGCAACTTATGTTCCATGTACTCTGTGGGATTTTATCTGTAGGACTATTGAAGGGTATTCCTGGTACTCTCTCAGTAAAGCTATTAGCATAAATGGGACCAACTCCTACTGTCACAGACGGCATAATGCTAAAAGGTTCAATAGGCTGTTTGGCAGGAGACAGACAAAACAGATTCAGCTGCTAAAATGGTGACACCGACACTTTGCCCTTCATTACCCACGTTCTTATCTTCCCCCAGAGAAAAATCAGTGTTAGATGGTGCAAGTTGTCAGTCTGTGGTTTGTAGTTAGGCTCACTACAACAGCCCTGCTCCACAAAGAGGAATTTATTTCCCAGCAATATTTATAATCTGTTGCTATTAAAGGTTGAATTAAATATAGCTTTAGGGCACTAATTAACACATAATAATTACGTGCTCTGACTCTCCTCCACACCCATCAAATATACAAGATTAAATCAAAATAGGCACACAAAGTATATTCATGGCATGGCCTCGCTTCCTTCCCATTGAAATCAGCAATAAAGTTCTGAAATAATCAGGCAGAGAAGTCTGTAGAGAATAAACTGCCCAAAAGTAAATTTTTGTATCTTGACAAGTTGCATTACATGACAGTTTAGTACTCATAGATGGGTCACAGTTTTATTTTCAGTCCTGCTGACATTTTAAGGCACATGGGAGACATCAGGGAAAGGACGCCTGAACAGAACAGTGCAGACACACTGGGTACCCTGAAACAGTTAAAAAGAAATATATGCAGGGGAAAAAATAATCATCCAATCCAACAAAACCAACTGAAGCTGTACATCAGATAAAACCTAGTATAAATATTGTGCTTTTTCAACCAGAAAAGGGCTAAGCAATTTTTTGCATCCTTCACAATTAATAGGCCAGAGCACTATCCCCAGAGTTCTCCCTCAAGAATGCCTATCTAATCCATTTTTAATCCCTCTGTGTTTTGCTGAGAGGAAGAGAAGAAAGCTCCACCATCTAGGCTCCCATCTTATTTTCTCCAATATTTATGAGAGCAAGGAAATATTTGAACACATTGCAAAGTATGACTAAGAAAAAAGTCATTCCTGATATGCCATCCCTATTACACCCACCCAAACAATTATTTATTTGCAATGGCTGGGCCTTCTGCAAGGCTTTACAAGGGGTTTATCTGCCATATGAATTTGTTTCAGATAAGTCACTACTTAATGAAGACACATCTGGAAGGAGGGATTTTTTTCCCCCCTCCTGCCATGGGCATTACCCTCTAAATCCTGCAGTTCTTGTCTGTCCCTGTCACTAGCACTGCAACCAGCCTCCACACAATTTCGGTTCTTACACGGAGCAATAGGTGGGTGTCACTTTGGTGCATTACTTGTTCCTGTAGGATTTAATTCCAGGAGACATCCCACGTGGAGGTCCTTAGGAGCTGCACCAGGTGACACCGAGCCAAGACCGGGCGCGGCACTCGGTGTTCTCGGGCGCCACCTGCCGGCAATTTATTGATCACGGACACCTCTGTGCTTCAAGAGAAATTTTCCCTTCCAGAGGTAGGAGTGTGCTACCCACAACGTCCCGCAAAACTCCTAAACCATAGCCTCTTCTGTTTATGCTGCTGCTGGTACCCCACCGTGTCCCACCAGTTGATCCCAAGCCCCAGAATGTAGGTCTCGACTACACGACTCTAAGCCTTGTGCTCATTCTGACCAGCAGTGAGGCTGATCCACCTCTTGATAAGAGATAAGAGTTTTGTGCCAAGATTTCGACTCAAAACCACGAATCTCTTAAGACCATGAATCCCTGTTTCCCTGCAGCTCACCAACACACAGATGTAAGACTCCAGTTCATGCCTATTCCTAGTCCAGACTTACTCTCTCTCTGCAGACAAAGGCATCACACACCGTTCTGAGAAGAACAAACTGCTGTTTATACAGATCTCTGTCATTACAAACTCAGCAGAAAAAATACCTCTAAGAGTCAGATATTCCCATGAGGCACAAGAAAATTTGGCATTATTTGTGTATGACAAACAGAATCTAAATTTACAAGTGTATGAATCAAACACGGAATTTCCAGAAGCATATTAGAATGAGAAGACCATTGAGCTGCTCCACTTCACTAAAACCTCCTGCCACATGTAGGCTGTAGAATGAGGAAGAAATTCAGCTCCAAAAATTCTCTGCTGATGACACAAAACTCAATTTGGAAACATTAGCTAAAGAAAAATACAAACCTGTTCCTACAACCACAGCTATGAAGACATTGCATATACTCACCAAATGGAAATTAGAAGTATATTTAATAGCAGGGCTTAGCAGAAGCAAGTGTACAACTATTAAACCCTGTCATACATTTTTTTGCCAAAGGATCAACCTTAAGAATAACTAAACCCACCCTGTAAGTATCACAGTGCAAAGAGGATTTAGACATGTGCAGCTAATGAGGGATGTATTAATCCTCAGTGCTGAAGGAAAATCCTGAATATAACCTTGTATTCAAATATTCCATGAGCTGCTGCCAATTCCTGTTTGCACTTCAAATCCCAACCTGGAATGCAACTGTTGGGATGCAAATTCACACAGCATTACTTGTCTGTGAGTCTAATTAAAGATACAGACCTGCTCCAAATGGCAAAGCAGTGCTGGCTCAGCTGCACATGGCACCGATCCTGAACCGCTGCTGTGCTTGCACACAATGTTCAGTAACCCACCACTCACCTCTCTGCTCTTCAATCCAGTTTCAAATATCCCAAAGGAGAAAACTATAATCTCCCCTGAACACTTCCATAATACCTACACTGTAAAGAAATATTCCCTCCTAACTAGAATGATTTCAGTTTTCAGAGTTTTCAGTTCACTACTGCTATGACTGTAAACAATTCCATTCATTTTTTGGGCTTCTATGTCTCCTTCTACTGAAGAGCTCAGTGAAAAGCAGCTTTTTGTATACTAAAAAAAAAAATCCCAAAAAACCAAAACAACTCCTCTAGAGGAATTAAAAAGGCATACAAGCTATACAGCCAGCAGCTGAAGGGCCACTGGATGACAGTCTTTTCTACCTGAAAAATAAAGCTATACCTGTCTTCTGATATTCCTTCAATTTTTTTTATGAATTCATGGTTGCTTTCATGAGCATTCCCTGCTGTTCACCCAGAAACATTTGCATCATTTGATTTTCACAGCTCAAGGAGTGCCTATGCTCCCTTAAATTTCTATATCCTCTCCTACTGTTCTCTCCTGTTTTGTTTTTCTCCCATCTAAAAGTTCATAAATAATATTAAACTTTCCTCTTCTGCTTCCTCACTTGCATGCAGGTCTCCTCTTTCAGCTTTCCTTCCTGTGCAGCACTACACTGTTCATCTTGGCTCTTCCTGTTCTTGAGCCATCAATTCTTTCACAGATGAAAAGGGTAACAAAACAAAACCAACTATTTACATACCTGATGATGTGACACGTACATTTTAATGGAATCACACATTACCAGTACAAAGTCACAGCTTCCCATCAAATGTGACATCTCAGATGCTGTGCCCCAAAATATTAAATACCAGTTAAGTGCCTCAGATTCCAGCACAGAATCACCATCCCTCTTGCCAGCTCCTATCTCCTGTTCTTTCCATAGCACTCATTACCTTGGATATGACTCTTAACTAACTTTTCTTCCCTTTCTGACATCTTTCCACTTATCTTACCATTCCCCACCTTGATCGAATAAATTCTATTTATTCCTCTTATTGGCTCTAAATTCTATATCCATCTAATTCCAAAGAATTCCCTCTGTGGGGACTGATACAAACGTAGCCAACTGTTCTTCTCAAGAAATGAACTTCAAACTTGGAGGCAAAGTGTAAAAACCTGAATGAATATTTGTTTTGCTGCAGTGGCAAAACCATTTCCACCAGCCCCCTGCAGCCTTTTGGGAGTACTCCCCAGCCCAAACAGCATGAACAAGTGTCTTGGTTTAAAAAGACAGGTGTCTGCTAAGGGAGGCAGGAGCCTTCCCTGAAATGGAAAAGATAAACCCCCTCCCTTCAAATCACCACAATTTTTGAAATGAAAAGGCTCTCAGGCAAAAATATGGGGATAGGAATAACAGTTCTTTACTAGGAAAACTGAAAAAAAAAACCAAAACAAAAAAATCCCAAATGTAACTAGTACCAGCAAACAAACAAACAAAAGAAAAACCCCTGACAGAGTCACCCTGGGGGTCAAGGTGTTGATAACAGTCCAGTTGAATGGTGGCTGCAGTCCTCTTGGAGTGGAAGATACAGTTCTGTTAAAACAGTGATCCTGTGGGACGGGTGTAGGTTCCCTCTGAAAAGTCCGGTGGTTGTGTAGAATGGGCCTGGTCTTCCTCTGGGAATCCAGTGGAGAGAAAGCTGATCCTCTGGGAATCCAGTGGAAAGAATGAATCCCTTGGTGTTTCAAAGTCTGATTTTATTCAGGTAGGAATGCTTGGCTCCTCCCCCTGGGCAGAGCATCTCACAATGGGATGATGCCATCTTATCAGTCATGCAGTTAGGCTCAATGGCCCATTAACAGAAGATATCTCCCCAGAGGAAGAGATTGTTTGTGGAAGAGATAAGAAAAAACTGCCCAATTAACAGAAGATAACAACCCCATCTTTATCAGATGGCAAATCTTAAACCTTATCCTAACAATCCAGGACAACAAATCTGTCAATGTCATTGTTCTGCTGATGCCTTCATTGCCCATTTTAATGGAAAAAAATACAGGAGGAAGTTCTGATTTCTATTACGGGCAAGAGCCCTGCTCATGAACAAGACTTCATTTGCAGGACAACTATATATAGAACAAAAGACAATCAGGGCTCCAAGGAATTTACTGTCAGAGATGAGACACAACCCATGTAAATTTTCTATAAGGGAGTAATGAGATAATAGCATTGACCAACATGAGAAGTGCTAATCATACAATTATGACCAAGATTTTCATCAGTATTGCTGTAAGAATTCATTTCAGAGCTTTCAAAAAACGACCATGAAAACAAACAGTTTGATCCAAACCATGTAATTCTTTGCAACTAAAGGGAAAAATCTTGTTGTTGATAGTAACTTTGACTGCAATGCAACTCTAATGATTAGGATGCCTTTTTTACTGTATCTGACATAATGTAAAGCTTTTTTGCACAAAACAGCTAACAGAGAAGAGCAGTAAAATTTATGTGAAGGAAAACCTGGATCCTTCATAAGCTGTGATAAATATAAATGTCAGGTCAGCCAATCAATTGTAATTAACTGGAAATCAGAATTGCAAGGACAGACTGCATTAAGCCTATAGAGTGTTCATGTTCTGGTACTGATGAAATAAAAGTAATAGCTATTAAATCAAATTATAATGAAGAGGTGTTGTTAAGAACTAAGAAACATTTATTTTTCATCAGCATTAAGTTTAAAGAAATTTCAGTAACAAGTCTTATTTTGACCAGCTTTGAGAAAGAGATCAATACCACAAATGCAGTTGTAGAAATCTGGGGTTGTACATGTTTTCTTTTTAATATTTTCTCACTCCTATAAGAGGATGATCATAGACACCATCTTCCTTACTTGGTAAACCAGCTACCAGAAACTTTGTTGTTCCGATTCTTGAGGCAAGAGCCCCAAAGACACAGAGCATGGTCTCCTGAGAGCCGAGGGGAGGAGAAGCCCTGAGTGCTGGCAATGGCTCCTCGAGGTCCCACTGCTCCTCTGTGTCAGACAGCTTTGCTACTGGCCCAACATAGAGCATATGAGATGCCTCATCCCAAGTTTACCACGTAAAGTCACTTGCATGAACCCTCAAGCATGCCCTTCCAGGAGGTTATCAACTCTCTCCACCACCTGGCATCTCATTCCATCTGCTCCTCCTGCAAAAGCCAAGAGAGGGAAAGAAGCTGCTCCAAATGGGAAACTTACAGAGCAGCATAACTGCAGTGCTTTGAAGGAGCCTCTGGCACCGTTCTGTACAAGAAGGGCAAATATCTTCTCTGAAACGCGTACTAATATTCTCCCTTTCTTTCCTCCAACCTTTCTATGGCCCTTGGGAAATCTCTCTCCTCCCACTCCTTACAATTTCCTTCTGTTTCTCCTCTGGCGCTGAACGATCCTGTTGCCTGAGCAACGGCAGCTGAGGAGGGGAGCAAGGACAGGGGCCTGGCCCAGTTGTGTGCTCTGGCAGCAGCTCTGACTGTGACCTCACAGCAGCAGCCTCCGGAAATGAGCAGCTCAGCTGAGTGAGGTGCAACTTCCTTATTAGGTGCTGGGCATTTTGCAACCACCTTATATTTTTTTGCAATTATGAATAAAAGAAGCTAACACTCGAGGCTGTCAAGCAAGTAGTTGTTTAGTTTATCTACTATACCCAGATTATATTCATAATGCAAGCACATTTGTTACTCTTTAATTTTGGTCCTAGTAGAACTCAGATGTACAAATTAACCAGCAATTAATCTCTAGAATCAAACTCTGATCTAAAAAATTCAAATTATTATGCAGTCTCTTTCCCCCTCTACTCTTTTCATTGTGTATTTTAGAATTCAGAAAAGTAAGCAGAACAAAAGTGTCTATCAATGACCTTTCCAGATCTACTTCAATATTTGTAGTGTGCTTTCTCTTCATCTTTGCTGTCTGTCTCTTGGTATTTGAGCAATATCTGGTGAAATGAGAATGTAGTCTCAGTGCTATAGCTCTGCAAGAAATAATAATGTCTGCAAGATATCCAGCAGAGATTTCTTTTCTAATATTGTTTTATTGGAAGAATTTTTTTAAAAATAGCATTCTTCTTACATGGTTTTGTGTTCCTACAGTTTATGAAACTCCATGGGCTACCTCCCCCTCCCTTGATAGTTTATGATCAAAATGCTTGTAATTGACTTCTTGCTGCTCTGGTGATTCCAGGAGGGAGGGTTGTGCAGGTTTTCCTGCTTTTGAGCAACTCTCCCTTACAACATCAAGCACAGAATAGTCTGTGCTGACACATCTTAAATGACACTTCACTCTCTTTTTATTATAATTTAATTTTTACTCCTGAAGAGAAGCACAGTTAGCTAGATGTTCCAGTTGCATCAGGCACTAATGGTGAGTTACTTGGAAACGATTGGGCCTTTAAAATTTCATATCAATGTGAGCTTCATTCAGAATTAATTGACTCCATTTTATCCAAGTGCCTTCAGCAGCTGCATGCTTGCTAATCCTGTCCCTTGCACTGTATTTATAGAACTTTTTAAAAAAAAATATTTTAGACTATGCTTATTTTTGCAGAGCATAAAACAGAGAACAACTGGAGTTCAAGCCTGACAGGCCCAACCACAAAAAACCCCAGAAGATAATCCTTCATTTTTTGCTCTGCTTTCCCCAGAGATAACCTACTTCCATTTTCAGCTATCCAGCAGAATAGCCAGACTGAGTATCATCGGAGCAAAACACAGTCCAGAATTTATGGCTTACTAAATTCAGGGAGAAGCTTTAATTAATGAAGTCTCTAGTACTGTGACTAGACAGCAGATTCCATCAATTATTTTGGAACAAAACTTCCAGGATTTCTCAGCGCATCTGGAAGTTTCAAAACGATCTGTCAAAAGTGTTACTGTCTCTAGGCTTGGGAGAGCCTGGATCATTGGCCAGAGATGCCTTTTCCATGGCTTCAACAAATCAGGGGCTGTATCCAGCTTTGAGAGCAGAAAAAATCATGGAGTTCAGGGAAGGAAAGGGACTAAGGCCAAACACCCTTAGTGTTACTCATTGGTTTCCATGGGATTACAGATTACACATTTACCCTATTAGGTCACCATGGTAATATCATTAATCTTCTGCAGGGAAAGATTGTTCCTCCCATGCTGAGATTTCAAGTATAAGGATAATTTGCTCATGGGGGTACATGGAAGGTAGAAGAAAAAAAAAGCGAAATAATGGTAAGAGCTTGAAGAAACAACATAAAAATATTTGAATATCCAGACTTCACTTAAAATGTCCTAATGAATATCACTTATAGACTCTTATCAATATAAACCCTCACCAATACATTTATCATTTATCTGTTTGTCAACACAAATTCTTTTATACAGATAACCTTCTACTCATGATTTTCATTTGGGAAAAGCTGTAACACAAAATTTTATTTGGCTTTGGATAACTTCAGAAAACCTAACTCTCACATCACATAAGAGATTTGTGCTTAAAGCATGCAAATAACTTTGTTACGCCCATCTCCGTACCATCAAACTTGTCAGAGTAATATTAAAAGAAAAAATCTCAAAAAGACAAGACTTGAATAAAAATAATATTATCACTTCCTCAAGCTCTAATGAAATTTCTTAGTGAGGGGGTGGAGCAAAACCATCTTCTATGTGGTAAGGGCACTCAGCTGGAAGTGGATCTTGAATGGGCTGTACTTTTTCCAGTGAATAATGAATTAAAGACAGAAGATGAATAATGAATTAATTTTAAATCAGAAGATTTCCATGAAGCAGGAGGAACAGCTTATGACTTCCTCCTTCAGGTAAGTGTCCTGGGCATTAGGCTATGGAATAACCTCCCATTTCCTCTCATTCCCATGGCTTTAATGTCCCATTCAGTAAGATCTTGTTAGTTAACAGCCTAATTTCTGCATAAATCAAGGTATAATGCTGTGGCTGACCTTTGGGAGTGACCGCAGCACACCAATCAAGAACAGACAGGAAGAAATTCAGCTTCTCACAGGTTGGCAGTAATAAATTGCATTGGACCATGATGCTGTGCACCTGTATATTTTGTTAATTCTTCAAGTATTTTAGAAACTCACAACTACTTTATCATATTTTGATCAGATAGTTTCATCCAAGTCAGTCAGGCACTCAGAAAATGATAAAATCTAAGTTTGATTAATAAAAAAATAAATATGAGTACGGCCAGTATCCAGAAAGTTTCAGAATCTCTCTCACCACTGAGGTGACAAGACAGCACTCATGCTTCTCCTGTTGTGAAACCACCTACCTTTCCTTCAAAATAATATATGAGATTGGAGGCAAAATTTTGCAAGGCATGGATCCTTAAACTTGTTTGGGCATTTACAGATGTCTCTAGCTTTTATGAAATCCCATTTCTTCTTTATACTTAACTTTGGATGTTTGAATATTGCTAAAATACTATTTGGCCTTTACGGACAGTCTGGGTAAAAGTATACTGCCAGCTTGCTGGAGAATTTTTTAGAGAGGTTTTTTTTTCAAGATGAAGTGACTGAAAAGTCTTGAGGTCACTGAATAAAGCATGCATCTAAATTGGTTTAAATCTCAATGGATTATTAGCAGCTGAATCTTGGACTAGGAGACACCAAGCTCTTCTAAAGGAAAAAGAGGCACACAAGGCCACACCAGTACAATCCTTCCCAGTTTGCTTTAGATAGTATTCATTTGACACTGCACCTGCACTTTCTTATGAAGCCTGATTTCTAAAACTTCCAGAGGATGCTGAATAAAAAACAACTAATAAGTAAATAGGTCAACAACAGAAGCACCTAACTCAGGCCTGCCATTTGGTCATGCACCCCTGGTAGAAATCCCTGCTGTACAATGAAAATGGCTACCAAGGAGAGAAAAAAAAAAAAAAAAAAAAAAAAAAAAAAAAAAAAAAAAAAAAAAAGAGAGAGAGAGAGAAGAATAAAACGTTGTGTTTTGGTCCACCACTGTCTTGTTTGATTTAACAAGCACTTTCATTTCTCAGTTGCTGCAAACATTAAACAAGAACCATGAAATCACTCTGGGGATTGTGGCAGTTACATCTCCACTGCTTTCTTGCGTGGTCAGCTTCTGTGCAGCAACAAAGTCAGTGAGTGACCTTTTCATTCACTGTTTTCACTCTTCTGGTCAAAATCTGATCTATATTGAGTTACATTCTTAAGGGTTATATACCTGAGGCCCTATCACTCTACATGTTGAAAAGCAAACTTCCATGCCTTTCTCTAGTCCTCATCCACACAATACCTCCAGTATCTGTACACTAGTAATTCTTCTTTTAACTACAGTTCTCTTGTGAATCTTAACTCTGCAGATTTATCCATATAATAAATACGCATTTAAAGAGTACCAAAATGTATTAAAACTGAAACAAACCAGCAGTAGCTACATGTAGCGTAATTGCTGAGATAAATGTTATTTGGGAACATGTAGCACAGTTACAACAGCAAACGACATTCAGTATTCTTCCTGTTGATACTGGCTGTGGGCTGAGAGCTAAAAAGAAGCTCTGCCAACAGGCACACAGGGAATCTGCATCCTTGGGCATCTTTCCTTCCTTAAGGCTGAATTATTCATTTCTTAAGGATCAGCCTGGGCCAAGCTCTCATACTGGCTCTTACAGTATAATACGGTCCACAACCCAGACAATTCCCACAGCAGCCCAAGGAGCAGGTGGATGCAGGCATCTGTTGTTTTGATGGGATTTGCTAGATTATCTTGATAATCTAATTTGTACTATGACTCCAGCAATGACCTAGCAGGGAACAAACCAAAAAGACCAAGCACTGGGGCATGCCTACACTGCACCCCCTTTGGCCAGCTCCCTAATGAGGGAGCACTCAAAAACAGTTCATTCACACTGACTCTAAACCTTTGTGCGGACTATAGCAAGGACAGACCTGATATACTGAAGCTTCAACATAGATGCATAAACCATTTCCATACCATTCCAGAGCTTTCTTCTCCACTGAGAATATACTTCCAGTTAAAATACAAACATGCATACATTCTAACACAGACATATTAAATGGACAAATAATGTATGCTTGTTGGTAGAAGCATTCTCAGCATTGTTTGTGATGCTCAGTGTTTCCTACAGCTCATCCAGAGCTAGGAGGATTCTTCACCTGCCTGCTGTAAGTGCTCCCTCTGTTGTTGTGCAGAGGAGCAACCAGCAAGCATATTCCATCAGCCTGGCATCTTTCTCATCTTCAAGTATTCCATCCTTAGATAACTGTTCATGCTTATTTTCTCCCCAGGCAACTTCTGTCTTAGCCCAGCCTTACAAAGTACTGGTGGTATCATTCAGAATAACAATGCATTTAAGAAAAAGTAAAATCCGCATTTAAATATCCTGAATTTGCCCTAAAAAGCTTTTTACTATTCACATTAAGCATACTGCAGAACTCACTCACTGATTTCAATGTGGATTAGAAATCCAAAGACTGAGTTGAAAAAAATAAAGGTGATTAAATTAATGACACATAAGAAAAATAGCATGCATTTTAATTTAAAAGGTTTAAAGGCCAAAATCCCTGCTTGCACTCAAAATCATTTGTGAAACCCATAACAGCAACAGAATGACAGAGGAGCTGCAGGCACAGAGTTTATTGGAGCAAGACACAAAGAGCACATTAGATGAAAATAACTACGTGTGGATGCTGAAAAGACAAATTTACTGAAAATTAGGTTTAAATTCAAGCAATTCTCTTAGCTAAGTCCAGGCAGATATGTGTTAGCTTGTCTGCAGAGTGGTTTCCTGGCACTTGCTGCCCATGTGATTTGCTGCAGCTGTCTGCCCTTGGCTTGGGTTTCTGCTGCCTGGAGAGCTTCTGCCCCTGGGTCTGGCAGGGCAAGAAAAAGCCTCTCTGATAATTTCCAGACCTTGGAACCAAGCAGGATTCTGTTTATTTTTGTGTGTCCTAAGCAGTAAGTGCTGAGATTGCAGCTTGCCCAAGAGTCAGCTCATAGAGGCTCCACTAAAAGCCAAGTGCCTGCAGAGATCCTCCATGGAAAGTTGCCCAAAGGAGCACCGAATCTGTAGAGGCCTGTAGAGGCTTCAAGCCCTTCGTGGCTGCTGAGAGGTCACCATGGAGGTCAGCTTAAGATAAGAAAATGCCAAGTCATGTAAAGTGGACCTAAATGAGAACCTCTTTTCCGTTCTGTACCTCTGTAACACCATAGGTCACTTTTGCCTCGACCCTTACCATTGGACAGTTTTCAAAACCTTCATACCCTATATAAACCCTACCCCTGGACAGTGAAAGCAGAAGAGCTTGTCACTGACCCTTCACAGAAACCCCTTCGCAATAAAGGCATCTGCAGAACATCATACATCTCTTCTCCTCTCTCTTCCCATGTCTGCCGAGGCACTTCGCAAGTAGAGAGCTGGAAATCACCTAAGAGCTGATATCACTACAGAGCTGAACTGCTTGCTAAGATAAGCCTGCGGCTGAGAGACTGCCTGAGGAACCTGGAGAAGGGCCCCCTCTATCTGGGATATTATGGCGGCCTTGGGTCAGACAGACCCTAAGCCCCAGCCGTAGTATGAATCCAAAGTAATTCATAGGCTGGAAACAAAGCAAAGTCAAAACTTCAAGTTTCAAAGTTTGTTATTAAAATTTTGTTGTGTTTTCTTTTTTTGCTCATTTCTTCCAACAGCCCAGACCCATCCTTTTTGTGGTGGGCTGAGGTAAAAACCAGCCCTCATAAATGAAAATTGTCATTTTCTAATCCACTGTTGACTGAGACAGTGAAGTAATGCAGTGTTAGGACAGTTTTCCAACAGAAAGAAGCAATAATCTGAAAAATCAGGTATCAGATAGCAAGCTCATTCTGTATTGTGTAGAGTTACCTCTCCCTTTCCCTACTATAAAGCCACACAATGATCTTGACTGATTTCCCTGAACACTGTGGAAAGGCTGGAGGTGATATTAATATCTAACCTTTTACTTGAAAACATGGATACAAAGAACATTTTTTCACATAACTAGAAATGTCCTAGAATGACAATATCAAGAAACACTAGAAGAGATGGTAATCTGAAAATCCTCCCATAAAATGGTCTGAAATATGGCCAGGAAATAAAATAAGAATTAAAAATGGTGTCATAACTAAGCAACAACACTCTAAGGAGGAGAACATACAGAAGAAAGAAAAGGACATATTTCACGATTGACAGGTAAATCTCAGGGGGCTGGAAGTCCTTAGAATATACTGCTTTTCAAGTGAAATTACAGAAAATATAGCATCTGTGATTTGGGAAGAACTAATCTAATTAATCAATGGCTAGAAACAGAAGAGAGCTATTTTTGAGTAGCAGTTACTCAGCAGGCTATAGGACAAGAGCTAACGAACTAATTTGTGTTTGATATCCAGAGATTACATTAGCAATGAGATCTCAGCACCTAGAAATAGATTGTTGCATTACTGGGGTTTTCAACAGCATCTAATGCCCAATTCCTTCCAGGACTCCGGATTCTTTTGGAAAAGCCTCAAGCTGTAATTTTTTCATATGTACACACAGAAACAGATCTAAGATTTGCTTGTCAGTTTTTACAACACACAGAACAGGTGAGCTCTGCAATTTCAGTTCCTTTAGAGAAAGGGCCAAGGAAGAACTTCTGAAAATGCATAAAAATGGACTCCATGTAAATGGCTGTCACATCAGCGCTTTTATAAACACCAAAAGGGTCACCAAAAGAACATGTCCTGACCGGCTGCATTCAGTGTGATGTGTGAACTGTGATACTTCAAATTGCTACAGCATGCAAACTTTTCTTCTTTCCTTTCCAAATATCCAAGTGGCTCTTCAGCTGTTTTACCAGGGACATCACAAAATACAAAACATGGCAGGGCAGGATAACCCAAATACCATCTCATCAATTCAGATGTCAGAGCCAAATTCAGAGTCAAAACTCTTAAAGCCTTTAAAAAATAGTAATAAAAAAAACCCAAACCAAATAATCACAACCTTTATAAACTAATATATTTATATATGAGTATATTTTCTAAAACTGAGGATATTTTTTAAGAACTGAAAAAATCCCCTCAGGCAGATAATTTTTTATTAAACACTTTTGCAGCATCAGTTAAATTCAGGTTTTCATGTTAGCAAGGTTTTCATTATCATTAACAGCTGCCATATGAAAATAAAACAAGAATGGAAAAATTTAAAAATATAAATTAAAGAAGCCAGAGACAATTATCAATGTCTTAATTAAAATAACATATTTGTACATATTTTAAATATTACCAATTTAATTTTAAATTAAAATAAATTATAATTTTATTTTATAAAATTATTTTTAAAATAAAATAAATTAATTTTAATTTATAATATTTTCCTATAGTATAACAGAGCTGAGGGCTCAGATTCCAAAGCTTTTAATCTCCTGTGAAGAAAAAACTGCATTCCTTTAACCATTCTTGATTCTGGCAATAAACACCTCTCATTCCCATTTGGCTGAAGTGAGGATAACCTTGCATACAGTAACTTTACTGCATTATCCACAGATGTATTTTTGGACATGATGTTTATAGAGAGACAATGAACGGAAAACAACTTTGTGGAACACTCTAATGTACGGCAGAATGAAAATACAATGAATAGAGAAAATAACAGAGCAAGCTTCATGGTGCTGCTCTAAGAGAACAAAAAACAGCCCCAAAAGCAAAGCAACATCATTCAAGATGATGAAAATGCAGAAAAACTTTTCATTATGAGGCAGTCTCTAAATTCACCTGAGATTAAATAATCACCAATATTATTTAAAATTAAGGTAACCAGCACTTATTTTGACAGCTGCAACACGATATATTTTCTCAAGGAAGGCACTAAATGTCCTTTGCACTTACAGCTGTGGAAAACCAAGGGACAAGGGGCTGTGCATTTTAGTATCTTAAAATACCAATCCAACTCAAGATTTAAAAGCAGAGCCAGTATCCCTTTTTCCTATCCGTCTCAAAGCCTGGAATCTTAATTTATTCTAGGCCTTTCTCATCTCAGTGTCTGAGAAAGGTAGACATAGGCAGAGAGGCAGGCAGGAATCCCTCAGGAATTTCAGCAATAACCTTTGCAGAGAAGGGCTAGTAATGCTAACGCAGAGCATGTGAGATAAATGTCATAGATCTTTTTAGTTTTGTTGATTTTCTCCTAGTTTAGGACAGCTTTATCACTTCAAAACTCCCATAAAGGTCACAACCGGTCTGCTTTTACCAATTGGAGACAAAAAAACCCCAGCAAACCACTTTTTACATACTCCTTGTTTACTTGAAAACTATTTGTTATCTTACAAAACACAGTTTTGCATATAACATAACACTCCTCAGATAGCCCTTACCCAACACAACCTACTTTCTATTTTCTCATCAAAACACAGAAGGGTTGAAATTGTTAAAAATGGCCCCAGCTGATTTATTCAAGCAGGTCCCGATACTGCTTTAGCTTTTCCCGTATTCGACTCACAAGCATAAAACCACCTAACAAGTAATTTCCAAATCGTGACTCAGGACTCCTGTATTCCAAATTTATCTACGGCTTTTAAAAATTTTTGCCCAAATATAAACCTGGAATTGATCTCGAGGAATCTGCAGGTGGCAAAGTGGCTGTTAGGCATGTTTAAAGTGCCTCCTCAAGAGGCAAGACATCCGAGTTCTGGGATTTCATGCTGCGGAGAATCACAGAATGGTTTGGGTGGGAAAGGACCTTAACGTTCATCCACTTCCATCCCCCGCTATGGCCAGGGACACCTCCCAGTAGACCAGGTTCCTCCAAGTCATATCCAACCTGGCCTTGGTTGGACGTAGGTACGTCAAAAACCCGCTATCCCACAAAAACCCAATCCCACCGAAGCCCACTACAACTCACAGAAAAACTGACTCACACGGCTGCAGAACCCCGCCCCACGGCG